>OX463235.1:77485270-77722770 GCA_949820135.1 Sylvilagus floridanus | reverse complement strand
GCAGGCTGGGCATACCTGGACGCCCGAGAAGCCCACGAGGGTTGTGGCCACCTTCGGGGAAATGTTATCGAGTGGAAGCACTGTGCACTTGGAGTGAGGTGGAATTATAGCCAACTTAGAAAAAAAAAAGCTTAACATATGACAGCAACTCAGCTGGAACCCTGAACACATTCTGCACGCATCTTTGATCTTCCGCATCACATTAAGTAACAAAGACCCGAGGACTTCAGATACGTACTAGATGCACCGTGTTTGATCACAGTAAAATGCTCCACCCCGTTCTGGACTATAGATTACATCATTGATTTTTCTTGTTTTGCCCCCACCCCCACCCCCACGAAAGAAAGGACTCTTTTAAGTATGTCTGATTCTTTTAATTAGATCGTTACTGCTATTGTAATGTTTACTCCAGCATGCTCTCCTACGACGGCGCGTTTCCACAGTAGATGTGACGCTGCCCTGGTATCATTTGGGAAAATACACTCAAATGGCTAAGCTGAATAATAAATCCAGCAGCTCGCTCTGTCTCATGCGCGCGCACACACACGCTCTTTGAAATCACTTTTGAAAACCACCGCTGCTCCGTGCGACTCGGGAAAGGGAGTGCCGTGGAGCGGTCACACACGCCGTGTCACGCATGTAAATGCGTGCAGTCCACGGAGAGGCTGGGGCCGAGCAGCCGTCGGCGTCGGAAAGCGCAGCGAAGTTTGCACTGCAATGTCTCTGAGATTTGAAGGGAAGCACTTGACTCTGCTTCCTGATCCCAGCCTGGCAGGCAGAGCCCCGGGAACCCGCCCCCTCTCTGGCCCAGGGCGGTGTTTTCTTTTCCATCCCCTTTTTTTCCCTCTCCCGCCACCATCAGCCGCTCGCTTTTATCCCCTTCTGGTGCTTTCTTGTCCGCTCTCTTAGCCCCAGTTTGAGGCATCTGGAGCCTGTCCCGGTTTGCCAGCCGCCCGCTGCCTGCCCAGCGCCAGAGCCCGGCTGCAGCCGGCACCTCGGGCAGTGTCTCCTCCAGGCTGGGCCCCGGTCTCCTAAGAGCAACTCAGACCGTGGATTTCTTTGTGAGAGCAACCACAGCCTCTGATTTTAAATGAGTGACTCTTAAAGGAAGTGAAGATGTTAAACAACAGTTTGCAAAGACACGCTGTCCTGTTTTAAACCTCTTCGAACACCAAGGTTCACGATGCGGCTACTAGCCGTGCGAGCGTCTCTCACCAGTTTCTTTTGCTTTTATTCCAGAAACTCTAGCCCTTCCATTCAGGCGAGCAGACGCGTGTGCGAGGAATTGTTCTGAGTGTGTGCAGTGTGACACCTATGGCACGGCCTCTTAAGAGTATGTTAAATAAGAAATAACTTATTAAAACATGTTCAATGTAATAATGGCCCTGTTCATGAATTGTGGTAAAAGAGAGATTAGAAAAATAGAGGAAGCGGTCTTCGGGGGAAAATAATGGGAATTTCTAGCAGTAGCGTAGTGCAATGGTTCTGTATTTTTTAAATGTGCCTGGTCTCCATTCATAGTCATTTAAGTGCTTAAATAAGCACAATAAATGCAAATAATTTACTGCTTTGCAAACAGAAAATTGGGCAGAAAAGTAATTTTGAGTAGCAAGCTGACTCGCAATCGTCCATGATTTGGGACCCTGTGAAACGCAGCGACGCGGCTGAGCCTTCTTCACGTTCGTTGGTGATTCTGTCAGACAGATATTTAACCTAACAAGGTGAGCAAATAGACAAAAAGATGCTTCCTGCGCCTCGGGTCTCCAGACCTCTGATTGCTTCTGTGCCCCAAATATCGAGATTAACACCTCAAATCCTGCTCACTCAGTTTCCCCTCCCAAAGAAAGAAGGGGGGAGGAGAAAGAGGAAGGGGGGGGGAGAGTGGGAGAGAGAGAGAGAGAGAGAGAGAGAGAGAGAGAGAGAGAATGCCTCTCCAGGGGCATGGGAGTATTTTGAATGAAATCTTCTAAGTGGGAAAGGTTAAGAATCTTCCCTCCTAAAACAAAATGACCACCCACACAAACAACAGAGTCTGGCTAAGTTGCACATGGATTTTTTTTTAAGTTGGCTGATCAGAGGAGCTGCACACGTCTGGAGAGAAGAGAGCTTGAATGGAATTCTAAGACAGGAGACGCTTTTGTCGCTCGGATAAATCCGACTTCCACCGGAGCCGGGGACAGGGCTGCGGCTCCGCTCGGTGCGGCTCAGGCAGCACGCGTCACAGATGGGCTGTGCGGCTGTGACGGTTTAAAGTTGACATCGGCTTCAGGTCAGATGTGGTTGTCAACACTTTGTAATTAGCGACAAACCACTTGCAGGTCCTTTCATATTTACTGTAATAATATTATTCATAATGGAGTCATTCGGTATTCATGTGGATGTAATATGTCATTCCATTGTCATTTAGCATTAATTAATGTCCACTTATTGCAGCATATTATAGCATAGGAAACAATTTCTGATATGAGGCACCAGTGTAATTTAAGGGTGAATCTGATTGGCATTTGAATAATGATATACATTGCTTCCTGTCTCGGTGCCTCTGTCCACAGCCCCCTTCTCTGGGGGACACGGGAGCTAGAGGACTCTACGTGCCACACGCACTCATGCACACACACGCACACTCTTACGCCCCTCGTGTGCGTGGAGCTGGGCAGGTGTTTGTAAAGCAGGCGTCAGTGCCACGTCTCCCTCAGCGCTCATGGTTGGTTGTGTCAGGGCTGAGACCACCGCAGCACCTGCACAAACTGCTGAGTGCGTGTCAGCCTCCGTGAACACAAGGCCGAGTGTTGTAAGTGACCATCACAGAAGGACTTCGTAGACAGAAGTAAAGAGCTTCGCAGTGCTTCCCTATCCATCTCTCTCCGTCTCGCGATAGCGTGGGTAGAGACACCCTCACGCATCTCCTCGCCTGCCGACCTACCTAGGAACACACCCGAGAGTGGCCGAGCTGCACGGCCACCCCGCCGAGCCGAGCGGGCAGAGGTGCTCCGGTTAGAGGCGGCCGGCTGGCTCGCGATGCCGGCTCCGGCTGTGCTCCCCGAGACGGCTCCGTAGCCTCCGGCCTGCTAACTCCTCCTCGCTGGTCTTGCGGGGAGTTGAGACGCGCTCTCACTTGAACTTGATACCATATTTCACTGGTTCTTGCAGCATTAGGGGATTTAAAAACCTCCTTTGCCTTTAATTCTTTTCTTTCTTTAATGGGTGACTGGATAAATTCAGCGGTGGATTTTTGTGACACTAGAACAGCAGATCAGTCTATGATGCACTCTCGCTATGTGGTTTAAAAATCCCTCACCATATGTTTTCTCCCTGGAATGCCTCATGCCTCGTCTTGCAAAATTACAGGAACCGAAGCTTAAAAACACAATTAGGTAGTTGAAAATGAAGTATTAAAGAAATACCACGCATATTCGCACGCCTGCGATGCTGGCCTCCTCTCCCCTTTTCGGGTTTTGTTTTGTTCTTGGAGTGTTCCAAAAGCCCCTCTGCATTTGATTTTTACACTAATCACGCTCCATATTTTTTGGATTATGTTATATAGGCTGTGGTTAAATTATAAATGAAAGAGTGAACTACCAGACTTCTTGTCATAACAGCAGCTTTTATGTTGTTACAGAAAATGCAAAAAAAAAAAAAAAGAGCGTTTTGCCATGAAGGGTTCCCTGGCTTATTTTGTGCAGCTTAACATATATAGGGAGACAAGCAAAGCAATTTGTAGAAATGTTTTTTGCAGTATTTTGAAAATTACAGCACCCTCTCCATCCTCGGAGGGGAAAAATGAAAGCAAATTAAATACACAATGCATAAACAGAGCTGCATCGTGACAGCCCTCTGTCCTCGGCTCTGCCTCACGTGTCCCTTCTGATGAGACACAGAAGCACATGGCCATACACACGTGCACACACAGGCACGCGTGGACACGCAGCCTGCTTCACACTCGCTTTCTGGTTGGGCTGTGGGCCAGGCCGCTGCTTTCACGGGGTGGTTCTACCTGAAGCCGTGGCCCCAATTCCAAGTTCCTTCTCAGGGAGCAGGAAGAGCCAGCGACGCTGCAGCAAGGCCAGAGGATCCCAGAGAGGAGCCACGCCACGGCCTGCAAGCGCTGACCTTCAACTTAGCTCAGATTCACTCTGCGGGAAAACACGGGAAAACCCTGCCCGGGCCGCCTCGGGTCACCCCGCAGGGAACACTCCGCTGCCCGCCGCCTTCTGTCCTCATCCTCTGGGGCTGGGTTCTCAGCTATAATTGATGCGCACCAAGTGGATGAAACATTTGGCCTCTAAGCTGTGGCATTCTAGGTCCACGGCCACCGGACCGCTTAAAAGACCCCGCCATGGTGCAGGCACGGAGAGAGATTTTCTGCATTAAGTCCACTGCCATGCTGAACCGCTGGACTAATTCGTCCCCGAACTTCTGCCAAGTGGAGCGGCGTGGTGAGAGGTCGGGGAAGCCCGAGGAAGCAGAATGGATTATCCCTCGGTGTGAAGCCGTCGGCCGGGCTCTTTCTAACGGCAGCAGGAATCTCAGCACCTACCCGAGCTGCCCCGCGCTTTCCATAAAGAGTGGGACTTATACAAAAATCAATAGCTTGGCTGATGCCCTTCATTTGCGGAGAAGTGGATTCTCGACTGTCGGGAAGAATATTTGATGTGGAACTTAAAACGGCCCTGCAAAAACATCTTTGCCTTAATTGCTTTCATTCGGGAGGGCTGCGAGCCACCTCGCCGAGCGAGCCACTGCTGCGGGGGACACAAACAGGCGCCTCCTTGATGCCGTGTGCGCGGCTCTGCGCCCCCCCGCTCCCCTGCAGCCAGCCCGGAGGACCCCGGGTGCTTGTGCGAGGGCTGGGTGTCATCGCACAAACTCTGTCTTCTCTCCCAGAACTTGGCGGAGTTTGGTTAGGGGCTACCTCTGAGCAACACGAACTTGGCCTTGCTGGTGCCTCGCGTACACCTCGCTGCTGTTAGGAATCAGGGTGCTCAGGAAACAGCCTGGAGCCAAACAGCTGATAGTTTCACCAAATTTGCATGTTTTCAACAGTAATGGGGATGGCTTCCATAAATGCTCCCAGGCTCTCAATAGATGCTAAGTGGTTGTTTCTAGTTCCTTCCGTCTCTGCTCCCTGGAGAGCCGCTGCCACCCCACCCGTTCAGAGCCTTGGGCCCAGCTGCCTGGTGGTGGAGGCCTGCCCCTGAGGCCAGTGGTCTGGCGGCTGCCAGGCTGGACTGGGGCTGCCTGAGCCCCGAGGCCGAGCTGCCTCCCCAGGGCCCACACCCGGCAAGAGAACAGGAGCGATCCATGTCCTCAGGGCTGGGCCACTGCACAAGGAGGCCTGCAGAGTCCCCTCCACTGGCCACCTGTCCCCTGCAGCAGGAAGGCCAGGCGGAGAAGCAGGGCTTGAGGAGAGATGGGGTGGAGAGGGTGACACAGGCCCAGGTGGGTGAGGCCACCCGAGGCGCGCCCAGGGAGGGGGCCTCCTTCCAGGAGCGGTCTCTGGGCCTTCCGGCCTGAAGTGCCTGGTCGCTGGATGTGGAGGGGGACAGGCTGTGGTAGAGCAAATTTTTTTTAAATGTGCTTTTGATTAAAGATAGGGCACAGTTTTTGTGTTCTAAAAATGGACCCCATGTTTGTCCTGATGTCACAATGCCCGGCTGGTCACATCCGCCAGGGTCAGAGCTGCTGCCCGTGTGTGTGGCCTGGACTGGCTCAGAGGGGCAGAGAGGCAGTCGTGGGCCATGTGGCCTGTCCCCTGGGCCTGGGATCCCTGCTGCGGGTACCAAGTGCGCTCTGTGCTGCCCTGGCTATGGGGTGCCCTCGTGGGAGTCTGCACAGAGCAAGGGCAGCCCCTGCCCCCCACCCTTTCCCCAAGCCCTACCAGCCTCCCTGTGGGGCTTGCGCTGTGAAGGGCCCCACTTGAGTGGCCGCAGGCTCCCAGAGGTGGGAGAGCCCAGCGCGTTTTGGGGTAGGGCATGGCCTTTGTCCCACCCATTGCAGGGCACTGCTGGGAGCCTGCTGCCTAGGAAGCCCACCCTTGGGTGTGTGGTGGGCACGTGTGGCTCTCCCCAGGGTCTGGAAAGCCGCAGAGAGTTCTTCGCAAACCACGTCTGCAGAACTGGTTTGTTTCTTGACATAAACCATTGCACTTGACTTTCTTGTCCAAGATGGGTGTTGGGTGGGTGGGAGTGCGGCCAGTGAAAACCCCGACGTTCCACACCAGGGTGCTGGCATTCGACTCCTGCTCCGTGGCTGATTCCAGCTCGTTGCTAACAGCAACCCCGGGAGGCAGCTGGGATGGCACCAAGGCTCGGGCTCCTGTCACCACGTGGGAGTCCTGAGTGAAGTTCCAGCTCCCAGCTTCAGCCTGGTCCAGTCCTGGCCACTGAGGACATTTGGGGTAAACCAGCAGGCGGGGCCCCGTCTCTGTGTGTGTGTCTCCCTCTCTGCTTCTCAGATAAGCAGACAGACCGTGCAATGATGTGCTACGGCCCCGTGCATCGCTCCCTCGGCTCCCCAGTGGCTAAGAGATGTGGTGTTTTCAGATTTCCTGATTGACAACATATTCAGTTTTCTCAAAATATCCCTCTTTCTATTTGTAATATACAGGAACGTTTAGGGTTTAGATCGAAAAGCCTGCTCGTTCCCGTCCGCTAGGGTCTAAAGCAAGGGTGGCCGGCAGCCGTTCTAGAGAACTCGCGGCAGCAGCGCAGCCGCCACGTGCGAGCGCCTCTCGGTTTAGCCGTGGCATTGGCTCAGAGGCTTGACCGCATCGTTCATTCGAGGAAACCCCCACAGAAAGGCTCGAGCCCAGTCTTTCTCTCCGGAAGGTGCCTCTCCATTGATTGACAAGGAGAGGAGTGGCAGCCAGGCAAGAAGGCCCTGGCCCTGTGAGCCCAGGGAGGCCACTGCCGCCGAGCTCAGCCCCAGGGGCGCGAGGGGCAGGTGACACAGGCGTCTTCTAGTGCAAGCTTGGAACGGGGCAGCAGGCGCCCAGCCGTAGGGAACGGGGCAGCAGGATCGCCCGGCCGTAGGGAACGGGGCAGCAGGATCGCCCGGCGCCAGGGGCTCGCCCTGGCTGCCTGCTTGTGCCCGCTCCGGGCCTCCAGCTGCTGGGCACGATGAAGTTAATTTCTCCTCTCAACCACGGATAGGAAGTGATTGCTAATGATCTCCACCTTTCATCAGGAAACTGAAAACAAAACCAAAGCGACTCCCCCGGCTGCCCTGGCACGGAGCTCCCTGGGGGCCCTGTACCGTGTGTGCTTCTTCACCTGTGTTTGGCTGGCTCCTCATCCCCCTTCGATCACCTTGAATAAAATATTATGCACAAAATTTAATCGCTTCAGGACAGTTCCTTTCATTTGTGCCTTGAAATTCTTCTTTCATTTTCTGCAACAGTCTATTTCCTTAAAAGCCGTGTCAGCAGAAACGGACTAAAATTAGAGCAAAACACCTATTTTGCTGTTAATAACAAGGTAAGATTATGGCTTTCCTCTTTAGACAATAGATTTTATTTGATATAAATAATTAGCATGTCCTTGATTTAGTTCACGGAAGTAAGAGATATACAATGTATACACACACACACACACACACACACACACAGATCTCCGTATATTGTTAGTCATGCATTTCATGTTTGGATTTTCCCTCCTCTGTGCTTGTGTGGAACGGATATGAATGTGTTATGCATGTGCCCGAAGGCACCTCTCTGTGCCGTTCTGTCTGTCTGTCCTGTGCTTAGCCGTATCAGACGGAACGCACCCCGCACCGGAAGGTTGCCCTCCCCACGAGGGTCTGCTGCAAGTCTGTTTTCGCAGATGCGCCCGAGTCCCGGCTGTGGATCGTGGCGCGCACTCCGCCGCCACCGTCTGCCTCCCCTGGGAACCCCATTCCTGCTGTCCACACTCACGCTCTGACCTGTGCTGCTCAGACATTTTCGAGATGAAGTCATCGGGGTTTGAGTTACTGGAGAGATGTTAACTCGTCCAGCTGGGCTGGCTCAAGGCAGCCGGCGCTCAGCCCTGACAGCCGCCCTCAGTGAGAAACGGGGCCGAGCGGGGGACTCGGAAGTCGGCTTTTTTCCTTTGCAGAAACGGTTGTTGCAAATGGGGTCGCAAGGAACGAGACAGACCCATCTGCCTGGCAAGGTCTTTGTGAAAGGCGCCTTTCAGTAAAGGCAGGATTTAATGAAGGCTCATTTACAGTAGCATCAAATGGACAGTGAAATACATGTGTGTGCGCGTGCTGCCATCTGCGTTAAGGTTCCACTCATGGAAAACGGAATCCAAAGATAATGCAAAGATGTGCACAGCGTGTTGAAGCCCCTCCCACGTGCGTTGGGAGATATTTGAATCATTCATTTTATATACGAGAGAGATACGTGTATATGTCGCTATGCATGAGGGTGTTTCAAGATGTTTGTGGAGAAATGGAACCAAGATGGGTTTATTTTAGTGCATGGATCTTTTTTTGAATTTTTCGTAGCATGCATTGTCTGCGCACCTGGTGGGATCTGTCTTCTGTGTGAAGGGCTGGCTGCTACCTTGCGACCCGCCCAGCCTGGCGCGGGAGCCCAAGCATCCTCAGGTCCTGACCATGCTCCACGCTGCCCAAAGCTGCCCCCGGAGAGGAGGTGAGGGCTGGGGAGGGGGTGGAGGCAGCCCCCGCCCCCGGTTCTGACACGCCTGTGACCCCCACACATTACAACATAACATCCAGATGTCCAAAAACATTTTTGTGTTAACTCTATGAAATTTGATAGAATGTGAAATGTGATAGTGCATGAACTCAGTGACATAAATTGTAAAACAGAGCCCTGCGCGCGATGTAAAAATGCAGGCGTTTCCTCGAAGGCTGAAGCCCCCACAAAAACCTGACGGGTCCCACGGCCGCCTGCCGCCCCCACCTCCTCAGCCCTCCCTTCCTGGTCCCCTGAGCCTCTCCCACTCCCCCCAGCTCATCCTCCCCTCGCAGGGTTGGGGTGTAGGGCAGGGACTTGGGGGCTGTTTGTCCCCCTTCTGCGATCCCTGGGCTCACTGCTCGTGCAGGGCAGGACGAGGTACCCTGCCACGGGTTCGCAGTGGCGAGTGCAGATCCACACCTCTGTGATGTCCACCAGCCCAGACGGGTGCAGGAGTGTGGGTGAGGCCACAGATGGGCCTCTCTTGCAGGAGACTTTCCCCTGTGGGACCAAGAGTGCAGCAGCATGGAGACTCGGGGTCTCCCGCACCAGCATTCGAGGGCTGGGTCTACGCACAAGGACGCGGAGCAGCCACGGGAGCATCTTACGTTTCCTCACGGGGCTGGGCAAGTGTTCCCCAGCTCAGCTGGTTCTTGGATAAAAGGGATGACTGTAAGGGCACAGGCAGCCCCCCACCCCGTGCCTCAGTTTCCCCACTGGAACAGGGGAGAGTTACAAGATGGCAGCACTCCCCAGTCCAGGAGAGGAAGGACTGTTTGTTCCACTTAGGAGCATCAGTGTGGCTGGAAGCTTTCAACAGTCACAGAACAAGAGTAGCGCATGCCCAGCAGGGAACGTTCTAAAAATGTGCCACGTTGTTTAAACGACTGTAATTACTCGTCACCTCACCTGCTTTTGATGTTTTTTGGTAATTGAGCCTATTTTTGTTTAAAAAAAAAGTGGAGTGTTACTACACTGGCGTGGTTCTATGCACACACAACTCCGTACACTGTCATTTCACTGAAGGCTCTGCCATATCCTTTCCCTATCTTGCATAAAAGCGCTGTGAGCGCCCTTGTTAACAGCAAGCGCCCCCAGAAATGAACTTAACGTAATTTGCTCCAAGTTTCCTTGCTGCTGGATTTGGGGGGTTTTGTTCTTGGCTGTGAGGGACACCCCCTGTGGAGCATCTTTGTGCAGAAGGCGTGGCCTGGATACAGGGCTGCTTCTTTGGGGCAGGTTTCTAATGGGAGACTCTCCGAGGGAGGGGCTTGGGGAGATCGCTTGCTTTCCAAAACGGCTCACCTGGCGCTTGCTCTTCCCTAACCCTAACCCTAACCCTAACCCTAACCCTAACCCTGGGAGAGGGCAAGTACGTAGGGCTTCTTTCTCTCTCTCATATCAAAAACAGTAAAGGGCTTGGAAATGGGATTTGTCATTTAATTCGAAATCTTTTTGTGAGTGGTGGCATCGGACTTTTCTGCGGGGGGAACGCACGCCAACTGTTGGCTCTTCTTCCAGGATTCAGTAAAGATGCTTAGGCTTCGAAACGATCAGTTGTGAAATTATTCTCACGGTCAGCTGGGATTATTAAACAGAGCTGCAAAAGCCCGCAGAAGTACAGAATTAGGCAAAGACTTCCCTTTCCCTCCAGCTCTTTCTTTCCACTAAATTGCTTCCATCTCTTCGCTTTTGCAAAAGGCATTAAGAACGCACCAACGCCCTTATGATTCTGCAAGCAAAATAAAGAGACACAATAGCGTCCAGTTTTACCAAACAAACATTCCCATTCGTTCCACAGGGGGTTAGCCCAATTATGACCATTCAGAGGTTAGCATTGTTAACCACTTCACTGCCAAACCCCACTGAGATAATATCATTAAATTCCCCATTAAAACCACGTGTTCCATCTCTTACCAGTGGTGTAACATAGGAGCAAGACTTAGAGTTTGAGCTGTGAAGATTGTTACTTGCAGACTTAAGACACTTCAGAGGACGCTTAAAAATACAGGTGAGAGTGATACTTGCCACATTGCTGCTTAGAAGTGTCAGACTTCGGTAATGGGATTTGTGGAGCTTGTTGGGTTTCTATAAAATGTTTTAAAGGCGACACTCTGTAACTCTTGTCTCGGCCAAAAAGCAAGTTTGGTGCTCATGGTATCACCCGCAGTAGATGTGTTTGCAGCATAGATTTAAGAAGTTGAAAATAATTTCTCCTGCATCTCAGGACTCTTGACAATGGGTAAACGTTGGTTTCGAGCCATGTTTTCCGCTTGTTAGTGAGCCCATCCCACGTCACCATTGCCACTGGTTGTGTTCTGGTTCCCATAATCCCTCAGGTGTGTGGAGGATCACTTCTGGACCTCACATGGACACCCATAGCCGAGAATGCTCAAGTCCCTTGTAGCAACGGCATCGTATTCGAAGACGACGCACGCAATCCTCCTGCACGCTCTACATCCAGCCTGGAAGACGTTTCAGACCCAGGACAGCACCACGCTACGCAGGCAGTGGCCACGCTGTAGTGTTCGGGCAATGATGACTAGGAAGTCTGTCCGTGTTCAGTAAAGATGCGACCCCCCTCCATCACTTCTGATGCTGAGAACATTGACGCAGTAGAAGAAAGAGCTGACTGCTTTTTTCTAGGACCAAGATGTTTGAATAACAAGTTAGGGGGTGGGCATGTAGTCTAGCCGTTGAGATGCCCACTAAGACACCTGCATCCACACCGGGTGCCTGAGTGGGTTCCTGGATCCACGCCCTGGCCCAGCCTCCTGCTAATTTCAACCCAGGAGGCAGCGATGCTGGCTCGAGTGGTCGGGTTCCTGCCACCCATATGGGAGAACTGGATGGGGCTCCCAACGCTCCTCAGCCTGGCCTGGTTCCAGCAGTTTGGGGCACTTGGGGCGTGAAACAGCAGGCAGAAATTCTCTCTTTGTTTGTCTTTCTCTCTGCCTTTTAAATAAGCAAATAAGCAAATAGAGAACTTAAGCGGAACCTTTATTCTGCAGCCGTCGCAGGGTGTTGGAAGATGGCCCAGCTGCACTTGACACGACTTTTGGCATCAAGGAAAACCCGGTTAACCCAAGTGCTGAAGGATTTGGAGCTCAAGGTTTATGAGTGTTGTGTTTCGAGAGTTATTTTCTTTTTGACTCATTTTGTTGGTATCGGTGTTCTTTCCAGTCTGCGAGATTAAGAAAAACGGGGGAGCTGCAGAAGCTGATGATAAATGTCAATTAACGAAGTCGTTCATGCACTAAACACGTGGAGTCCCTCAAAGGAAGTGGCCTATATGGCTAACACATCTCATTGGCTCCTAGAATATCCAAATTGGCATCTACAGAGGAAATATTTCTGTTTTTCATATTATCCCTTCCTAAGCAACATGCAATTATTGTCATTTTAATTTGGAGTTTGGGACATAAGTCTGTGAAGTGCTTCCTATGGATGGAGTTTGCAGCTGAATAATAAATAAATGAGTTGCCAATAACTCTGGATGGTGGAACGGCACCTCCTTTCTATTGTCAATCATCTTTAGCACAAACTTCTGTGGTTAGACTGTCCTAATGAGCGCGTCCTGCCTGCGTGGAGAGCTCCAACTTCCTGCAGTGGAATCGTAAAGAGGAGCTGCCCACTGCCGCATGGCACTGAGAGGTCTGGGTCTGGCAAACTCACAGTTGTCACAGGCTGCACCCCCACACATACACGCTTAAAGCACATGCATGCACACAAAGTACATGCATGCACACTCACACACGCTTACACACAAAGCAATGCACGCACACTTACACACTCACACATGCTTACACACTCATGCACTCACACACACACACACATACACACTCACATACATACCGAGACCAAGGGAAAGAAAAGCAATTGCCAACAAACTGTGGCATACAAGAACAGCTAATTTGTCAGTCTGGCTTTACAAATGCCTCCCTTCACACCCACTCACACGCAGCGTGTTACAGCCCGTCATCTCCACGTGGGCGCTGTGGTCCTATACATACTGTGGCCTGACTGATTACAGTGTGGATCTGAAGTCGTTACAGTCAAGTCTGAATAAGGACATGCAGCTGACGACTCCCCACTTTCCATCTCATCCCCTCCAAGTATTTTTTCTCTTGTGGATTTAAGAAAGCCATCATTTTCCAATATCCCACCAGCCATCTCTCTTTCTTATTACGAGTCTCTAGTTCTTTCCTAATTATGGCACTGCAAATTATTTACCTAGTTTTAAATTAAAGAAGCAGTCAGGTAATCTGGTGGAAAAAGCAGAGTTTCAACTTCAGGAGAAAAAAATGAGTATGTGTTTAATTTCTCTTTAGGCCCAGCGCTGTGCAACCCCTGTATAATGGAAGGGTTGAGACAGAGTGGTCCCCCTCCACCTTGCCTCGGTGTAATGCGATTTAGCTTCATTAAATTACTGGAGGACCAGTTACTTAAGCAGAATATTGATTTTCAGTCTGGCCCATGTTTAACATAATTCTGCGTAGGCAACAGCTAATTCTGCATTTGAATCTAACACCCTAATGGAATTACAAGACGCTGCTTGACCACAGGCGACCACTCACCCGTCTTCTGCACACCTCGTGCAGCCTCCCTGGTACCCAGGGCTGAGCCGCCCTTATCCCCCCGAGGCGTGGGCTCCCCTGTCTCCAGGATCACCCAGCACAACTGTTTCTATTCCCCCAAGAGGTGGCTGGGGAGCTTAGAATGTGCGCGGCCAATCAAACAGCTGGTGGAAAATGGAGCTAAAACAGAAGTCTGTTTTGATGCAAACTTTTTTAAAAAATCCATACCTACAAAGGGTCGTCAAAAAAACCAGTGTGTTATGGAAAAGACCGCATGGATTTCAAAAAAATGTTCAACAGGATAAGGTTATTTTGCATGAACTTCATGAAGTACCTGGTCTTCTGGGTGGCGTCTTAATTTTCACCAGCTTTTTTCGTTTGGGCTAAATGGCCATTATGGATAACACTTTTATCCTTGACCGGCTTCCTTCATAAAATAAATCCGAGGCTTATCTTCCAGTTAGACCTGACTTTGAATGGCCCTTACGTGGCCATGTTTCAGGTTAAAGTCAAGCCTTGCTTAGCTGCAGAAGATGTAGACCACGATCAACACAGAATTCCTCTTGTTTCTTTATTTGAAAAGCAGAACGAGGGAGAGACATGGAGAGAGAGGTCTTCCAGCCACTGGTCCACGCCCCAGATGGCCACCCCAGCGGAGTGGCTCCGTCCAGGTCTCTCACTGGCCACCCTGGGCCGTGTCCCGCTGTTTCCCCAGGTGCGTCAGCAGGAGCCGGATCTGAAGAGAAGCTGGCAAACCTGCACCACGGGCGGCCGAACTCGCTGCGTCCCGACTCCAGCCCCAATAATGTCTTTTGAAAATGTAAAAATTCAAGTACAAATGTCGAAGATTTAGTTTGGGAGGATTGCAATTTCATCAAAGAGATATATATATATATTTAAATAGGAGCAAAAAATGCACAAAGTATCAAGAGTTCCTCTGAATGTGGGAGGAGCTTACTGGTTCCAAGTGCTGGCTCTGCCATCCTATGTGGGGCGTGACTTGCAGGGCGATAATCACGGGAAGACCCCAAGGACAAGGAGCAGCCTTCCAGGGAGGGACCACACCCCTGTCAGGCCCTCGCCTGGCATCCGTGCCTGAACGCGGGAGGCACCACTAGAACCCGGGGCTGGCACAAGGACTAAGCAGATGCTCCAGCTGGCAATGCGGAGCAAGGGCCGAGTCTCCTGGGCCCCAGAGGCTTCGGAGCCCTGGTGGACCCTGAGCAGAGCGAGAGCCAGGATGGGACCCTGGGACCTCCGGTGTCTGCCCAACAAACGTCACCTGCTCCCACCAGAGGTGTGGGGTGTCCCTTCTCCTGGCATCTGTTCAGCTCAGCCAGGCCTGGGGCTCTGCCCCAAGGATCTGCGCATCTACACCTCCTCTGTGTCCCAGGATCTACTAAGATGACAAGTCATGGGAGGAAGAGTGTGAGTGCTGACCTGGCTCCGCTCCAAGTGTGAGCTCGCTGGAGTCCCAGAGGCAGACGGCCCACAGACTGGGCGTGGCAGATTTCTACAGCCTTGTGCTTCCCGAGGGTTCTGAAACCCATGGGCACTTTCCCTACTGTGGGCTGGCCAATCCGATTCCCCCATCATGTGGGCTGGCCAATCAGAGTGCTCCCCCTTTTTTTTAGGCTGGCAAATAGGACAATCCCATCCTCATGGGCTGGCCAGTCAGATTAGTCAGCACCCCTGCTCCCTGCGAGAGACTCTGGACAGAGAAGGCACAACCAGGACACACAGCACACGACACAACATTGCCGAAGACAGCAGCGAACCAGCGCCTTCGCATTTGTGCCTGGGGGTTGCACCTCCGCATCGTTGGCTGCGTTTGGGTAGAGCTGGCCAATTACGCTTCTTTCCTACGACAGTCCTCTGGATGTGATCAGCGCTGACTTTCTTAGCAGGTCATACACAAGTGGTATAAGCAGAGCAGATCCATCAAGTGCACAACTAGAAGCCTGTTCAACTCTAGGTTCCTGTTAGCAAAACCCACTCTCTTCCCAGTGCCCAGGTTTCAGCTTTCCCTGTAGGATTCTTCTATGTTCCTGTTTTGGGGATTTTAGCTGTGATCCAGATGAGGGACAAGTCTTAATCATCTCCAAAAGAGTTCTGAATCAGGCCGACGGTTCCAATGACGTTATAGTCGAGGCAATGCGTCTCCCTACCAGCCACGAGCCTGCCCCCTTGTTCCTGAGAGTGTGGTTTCTTCAAGTGCAGGCCACGGCGAGAGGCTGGGCAGGTGGTGGAGAAAGCGTTTAAGAAGTTTGACCTTTCGAGGGAGAAGACAAAGAGGCAGGATGGGGAGAGGAAATGGGCCGAGGGAGGGAGGAGACGTTAGAAGAGAGGCTTGGCGGTGATAACAGAGCAAGATGTCCACAGTCTAGAGAGGTAGCCCTGGAGGACTGGGGGTGGGGGTGGGGGTGCGGAAGCCTCAGCTGCTGCCCTGAGAGCCTGAGCCTGTGGCAGCACCTCGGGCTGCAGTTCGCAGAAGGAGTGGGCTGGGGGAGCCGAGACTGCAGGCCCAACTTCAAAGAGAAGGCCTTGACAGTCGGCCAACGCGAGCAACGTCCATGCAAGCAAAGCAGTGACACTGCGCAGACACTCAGCTCCTGCGTCCTGCGCGCCGGGCTCCACATCCAGAGACAGCCGACAGCAGCCTGGAACTATTTGCAGGGAAACCATCTGTCCTGAACGTGTTCAGACTCTGTCTTGTCACTATTCCCTAAATCATGGCATAGAACAACTCCTTACATAGCGTTTACATTGCGTTAGGTATTCGAAACAATCTAGAGATGATTTATAGTGCGCGCGAGATGTGGCTGGGTTACATGTAAAACCACTCCATTCTATATAAGGGATTTGAGCCCTGCGGATTCTGAGATCCAAGGATGTCTGGAAGCAACCTCCTGTGGACATCGAAGAACAACTACTGTGTATGCGTGTGTGATGCACGTAAATATATGCATAAAAGTAATATTTGCCATGCTGTATTACAGTCTATGCTAATTATGCTACCAGTACTGATTCTTCTTTAAAAGATTTATTTTATTTGTAAGATAGAGTTTCAGAGAGAGGTAGAGACAGAAAGAGGTCTTCCATCCACTGGTTCACTTCCCTAATGGCCACAATGGCCGGAGCTGAGCTGATCCAAAGCCAGAAGCCAGGAACTTCTTTTGGGTTTCCCACATGTGTACAAGGGTCCAAGGACTTGAACCATCCTCTGCGGCTTTCCTAGGCTATAAGCAGGGAGCTGGATTGCAAGTGGAGCAGCTGGGACTTGAACCAGTGTCCATATGGGATGCGGGCACTGCAGGCCAGGGCTGTAACCTGCTGCACTACAGCACTGGCCCTGCTGTAGTACTAATGCTAGGAAATACTGATTCCTAACTTTAATTGACGTTCTCTCTTGATCAACCAGCTGACTGGCGTCCTGGGAGATGGGGAATATCTACTGAAATCCTGTGGGTTTGGGTCGGCAGTGGAGGGGCGGGAGTGGCCACGTCACGGGAGCATCTGGGGCACACTGCACTTGCTCTCTGGTTGGCTGGCGACTTTCGCTGACCCTTCGGCAGGAAGACTCGTGCCTTCCCCGCGCCCCAGCCTGGCCTGTCTGCAACGCGGAAGAACTCAGTGACTGAGCTCCCAGGGACCTGAGCACAGCCCCCCCCCCCCCCGCTGTTCTCTGCCGCTATCATTGCCCAGGAGGAGTGGGGGGTGGGCCCCCGTTGTCCTGGGTGGACTCTCCCAAGAGTTCGGATCTGCAGACCTTTTGTTCCACTTTAAGGTCAGACCCCCAGCTGCCTCCTGAGCCCTCTCTGAAGCTCAGGCTGGGTTTGCAGCAGCAGAGTCTGTAGAGGGAGCACACGGCATCCAGCATGGCCAGGTACAGTGGGGCCTGGGGCGACCCTTGGGGCAGCCTCAGCGAGGGGGTGCCTCTGCTCCGTGTGGTGTGGAATGGACTCGATGACATGTCCCTGGGGACTGCTGAGGCCTGGCTGGAGCAGGGTGGCCCCTCCCACATGGCTGTGCACTGGGGCGACTGGCTAGTTTCAATTTTACTTTTCATGCAACCGGATGGAGAAAAATACATCTTGTCTATGTATGTTTTTCTGTGTGTTTGGAATGAAGGAACCCTTAGATCTTTGTATCAGTCACTTTTATGTTCTACAGAAGACACTGGAAGCAGATCTCGCCATAAAGAGGAGAGCTTCATCTTGGCTAGGCTCTGCAGGTACAAGGACCAGGCCGCGTGGGACAGGCTCTTGTGAGGGCCCCAGGCTGCATCGCATCCGGGCAGGGGTGCTGGCGTCCACGCTGTGTGATCTGTGATCTCCCCTCTCTCCTATACTGCTGCTGGATTCAATCAGAGGGGTTTAGCCCCTTACCCAATCGCTTCCCACAGCCCCACCTCTAAAATCTCCACCCTCTTATTACCAGTAATGCAGGACTTTTGTGATTAACTCCTGCAGAAATTTGGGGGGGGGGGAGACCATCGCAAACTTAGACCTGCTCCAGGTAGAAAGACAGGGTTTTGTTTCTTAATGTATTTAAGTCCCCTGTGGTAGATTGGCTTCCACCAGCTGGTATTTGGAAAGCATCCCAGAGAAGTCACACTAGGAACTAGTGAAAATATTTATTCAAAATGTCACTAAGCTTAATACAATTGATGGATGTGCAAGATTTGGAAGTTGTCAATTTGACACAAAATATCAAAATGACATTTTCCATTTTTCTATTTTGCTTTCATTGCAGCCTTTTGAAGTGGAGGAAATGAGCCTCATTTTGTTCTTTTCCAGTGTGCTGTTTCCGAACCACCCCGGAGCGCCCGTGCCGGGCCGGCACCCAGTGACGTTGACAGCTCCCCAGTTTCTGTCTGCTGTGTTGTGTGCGGAGAACAACTTCTAATGTTCCATTTGGAGACTCCCTGACCCTCTTTGGGGCTCCCTGGTCATTTTGGGAGTTGGTGAGCTCTGTAGGAATTGCTATAATTGGAATCATGTTCTCAGAAAACCGTGTTTGGCTGAAGGCAGGTATCAACGCTGTGATTGAGGGAAGCTTAGAAATGAAGAAAAGACCAAGTCCTGTCCAGAAAGACGAGAAATCTGAATACCAGCCCGTGACGTGACAACAGAAATGCTAGCCCATGGCTGTCTGCCACCATGCCCTGCTGGGTACCATGAGTCCTGGTTCACCGTGGTTAGCTTCAAGGGTTAATCTTAGCCATAGGAGGATTTGTCTGTGGCCTGTGCTATGGCTCCATTCGGTTCCATCTTGGTTGCTCACCAGCCACCAGATCTATTTTCTCCCAATCTGCGCGTGCCTCTCCTTTCCACTCCCGCGCCTCCTTTGCACTCAGCAGGGTCAAGTCTTTTGTGTGCCACTTCAAAGGCACTCTTCCTTCCTGTCCTGGAGGCTGGGGGTGACAGGGACACGGGGAGGAGGAGGGGGTCACGCTGGCGTGGGTGAGACACGGCGTCTACGGAGTGGGAGCCACGGCCTCAGCTCTGCTCACCTGACACGGGCAGGTGCTCCCGACCATATCGTGGGTCAGTGGGACTCACCCGGGAGGCGGACAGCACGAGATCCACACATCCCTGGCTGACCTGGGCCCCGGCTGGGCACCAGCTGTTCATTCTTGAGCCCACTTCCGCCAGTTTTACTTCAGAACCATCGCTGTGGGTCACCTCTGCTTCCTGGAGGAAGACGGGACACAAAGACCGCATAGGCAGGGGTGGGTGGGGACGGGCAGCCCGCGAGTCGCAGTCCTGGCTTCGCAGGGCCGAGAAACCGGGACCTGGGAGCCCAGGCTTTGTTATCTGCCGTGACTGACAACTCTCCCGCCTCCTCCTTTTTTTTTTTTTTTTTTTTTTTTTAAATAAAAGAGTTGATTTCTAAACTCTTTTCGAAAGAAGATGTTACGAGTGAGACAAGAACTACCAACACAGAGCACCGGCTGCCAGTGCAGGGAGCTGGGCTCTTGCTTGTTATGTCCTTTGCCATCCTGGAGCGCCAGTTCCGCCTCCCACCCAGCTCCCCACTAAGTGCCTGGGGAAGCCCTGGAGGATGGCCTGGGTGCTTGGGTCCCTGCCACGCAGGTGGGAGACCCGGATGGAGCTCCCTGCCCCGCTGTTGCTGGTATCTGGGGAATGAACCAGCGGAGGGAAGATCCCTCACACTCACCCCCTCTCCCCACTCTCCCCTGTTTCTGTCACTCTGCTTTTCAAATACATAAAATAAACCTTCAAAAAAGGAATCAAACAGCCCTTGTACTATGTCTATTGAAAATAAACCCTCTCGTTCCATTTCTCCTCAGCCAGAGCTCTGTATTCCATGGGCAATCACTTAGTTTTTTTTTTTTTTCTTTTCAAATTGTGTTTTTGCATCATAGACATGAGCTGCATATATTTATTTTAATTTCTGGGCTTGTCAACTTTCAGTGTTGCTTGTAAGATGATTTCTGCAGAGGTAGAGGACCCAGCTAAATTCTCCCCAAACTTCCTTCCCTTCCAACGAATTTACTATTTTATGTAATTTACTATTTTATGGTAACTTCTGAAAAAAAAAATCAAACAAAATGATTAACTCAAGTTTTAGCCGCTGAAAGTCCTTCCTGAGTACCTACCCACCCTTCCCTCCAATCTGGTGTCCTCTCAACCTCTTCTTGCGTCTCCGTTTTGCCAGCTGCCCCTCTACTTTCTACTATCAAGGTCACAGCTTTTGTATTCTAGCGTGGACTCGGTGTGTCGTCAGTGAATGCTGTCTAGAAATGTATTCCTAGGCTGCAAAACCGGTGGGTACCAGTCACACGGCTGCGATTCTGGAAGTGACGCTCACTGCAGACACATCCTCGGCTGTCACCACGCTTCCTCTTCCGCTGGTCCACGTGGGCCTTGGTAGCTCTGTAAAGTGTTCCCAGCACTACATTAAAATTGATTCTGGCCGGCGCCGTGGCTCAACAGGCTAATCCTCCGCCTTGCGGCGCCGGCACACCGGGTTCTAGTCCCGGTCGGGGCACTGGATTCTGTCCCGGTTGCCCCTCTTCCAGGCCAGCCCTCTGCTGTGGCCCAGGAGTGCAGTGGAGGATGGCCCAAGTGCTTGGGCCCTGCACCCCATGGGAGACCAGGAAAAAGCACCTAGCACCTGGCTCCTGCCATCGGATGAGCGCGGTGCGCAGGCCGCAGCGCGCTGACCGCGGCAGCCATTGGAGGGTGAACCAACGGCAAAGGAAGACCTTTCTCTCTGTCTCTCTCTCTCACTGTCCACTCTGCCTGTCAAAAAAAAAAAAATAAAATAAAATAAAATTGATTCTCCACTTTCTCCTGCACACATTCCCACCCTGTACCTGAGATCTCAGCTACAATCGGTCCGTCCCCTCCCCATCCTGGGGCTTTCTCTCAATGTCCCCTGTCCTGTAGTTGGATCTAGAGACCCACACGCACCTGTCACCTGTACCTTTCGCTTCATGCTCTTTGGAGTTAATCTGCTGACCTCTGGTCTCCCCAGTGACTGGTTTCTTTCTTTGCTACATAAGTAAGCAACTCCCTGATAGTTTTCCTGGGAGCTAAGCTTCCGTGTTCTTGCAGGCTGTTCCGCCTCATGTGGAGGGAGGGTAGTGTGACGGGATAGGACTGAAGGCTGAGAGCTGAACATCAGATCTTCGCAGGGGCTTCTGCTTTCTCACAAGCCATGCAGCCACGGTGAAGTGTGGCGCCAGGCCGGTCCCCTTCCTCTGCGAGAAGCCACAGTGTTTCCCACGAACAGAAGTTGCCATCTTTGCTTTCTTATTAGTGTTCTGATTTCATGATGATGGTTTTTGTATTTTGTCAAAATGATCATGGTTGCCACCCTTCGGTCCTAAGATTGGGAGGAATCTCTCCCATGATTTCCTTCTTCTAGGTTTCCTGTGGTCTTTTCTCTGAAACTCATGTTAGTTGGAAGTGAGATTAATTTGATGTCATTCCAGTTTTTTGCCTGATTTTCTGCCTCTGTCATGTTTTTCATTTTCTTGGATTAAATCCTCAACTTTGTATTTCAACCAATTTATTGTTTTTTAAGAATACTTGGTATATTCGAGTTTCATTTTATAGAGATTTCCCTTGTTCTCTTTTCATCCTTTCTCCTCCTTGTTTTGGGGATGCAAGACCTTGAGAATACTGATGAATGTTTACACCTTAGTTTCTCTTATTTGGCTGGAAATATCCATGACTTTTCTGGACTAGAGGTTTCTGTTGATCTTGGTCTTCATTCTTTGTATTGCAAGGTTTGTCTCTGGTGCTTGTGTCGTGGTATTGAGTGATACCAGGGTGTGTGGGGCTGTCAATCACGGGGAAGGGCAGGACACAGGGAAGCTGCCTGGGAGCTCGCTGTGAGTTTTCTGGAAGTTTCCAGAAACTTCTGAAGTGGGAGGTCAGCTATTGGCAGGAAGAATCTGTGATGGCTAATACCTGCGTGACTACCACCGAGGTCTCCCCAGAGGGCTGTTTGCAGACACACCCCCATGCGCCGAGTGTCCACAGATAAGTGCTGGAGGCTAGGTCTGCTCTCAGAGGGGGGTACTTGTCTGAAAACCAACCCTTTTGTGGCCCAGGGGCCACGTGTGCCTTTTGTCACCCCTGCCATCTCTGAGCCTCTTGGGACCCCTGGGTGCCGTGGTCTGCAGCTCGCTCTCTCTCCGTGGGACTTCTGATTCCCCCTCTCTGCCCGCCTTCCCAGCTACCCCTTCGTGATCCAGCGTTTCTCTTCCAGAAGCATCTAGCTCGCCTGGCAGTTTGCTGCGTGTTTCCTGTGTGTGCTTTCACACTGCACATTCATCACGTGTTGAACCCCCGCCCCATTTTGGATGTGAAACTCCCGATCTTCTGCAAAATAATCTCTTCATTCATGCAACATTTGCAGGGTTCTCAGCTTGCAGTTACGAGTGGAAAAAGCCCAAAGCATACCACCGTGCCACTGCGGGCTCACTCTGGACCTCTCTGTCTGGCCAGCACGATCGCAGGCCTGCTGTGTTCAATCCCCCGAATGGGCAACGCTGGCGTCAGCTCTGATCACCGGCTTATACTCGGCAGCGCTGAGCTCCGCGCAGGCATGCGGAGTGGTCTTACGAGGCCAGAGGCTGATCCTGCCTCTTTGAGGCTCAGAGGCATCTTGACCTGAGGATTAGGATCCTCCTGGGACATTATGGGGCTCCGAAGGTACTGGCACCTTGTAATTCCGATTATAGGGAGGAAAACAGCTTCGGGAGGATTTGTGACCGCGGCCGCCGGGCTCAGCCTGCTGCCCGCCTGACACCTTAGCTTCAAGGAGGGAAGAAAACTATGTACTTAGCGTTTTTGCGTGGCTTTAAGCTGGGCTCTGGCCTTTCTCCAGAGTCCTGGGGCTCACTGACCCTGCCTGACGCCTCCTGTGCCAACTGTTTCTGGGCTCCTCCCCTCCCTTAGGTCTTCATGCCCAGTGTCTGTCACCTGTGCAGCTACAGAAGGTGAATGAACCCAGTTGAACCAAAACAAGGAAGAGAGGCGTGGGGTCTCCCCCCGCACCCCTGCATGCTCAGCTTTTCAGCAGGATCAGTCACTTTTGTCCCCTGTGGTTCCTGCCCTCCTCAGGGCAGGCAGGGGGGCATCCACACCAGGCAGAGGAGACGAGGGTCCCTGCCGTGGGGACACATGGTGCTTACACTTCCCGTCTGCTCCCAGGGGCCCCTCCACTCTGCTTGCCAGCTCCACTGGAACCTGACATGGAGGCTGAGTCCATGGGCAAAAATGCCACATGCAGAATGGATTCTTCAATGGGAGTCACTGGACGGCTCCAGGTGCCCCCGGGTCTTCTGCCAGGCCTGCCGTGTCAGGTGGCCGACACCAGGTGCATCCTCGGGATGCTGGCGGAATCCGTTCTCTACCACGTTGGCAGCCCTTGGGCATTCCAGGACGTGGCTTTGATTTTCTGGAACCTTATCAGGATAATAATCATTTCTGTAGATCACTGGGAATCTCAGAGAGTTTACAGTCCTAAACAAGTGAGTTTCATGAGGAGGACTGCAATACCCACTTGGTGGGCAAACGCTCAGTACCAGCTAAGGTTGTCAAGTTGCACGTCTTTGTAACTTTTAATAAAGTTACAAAACAAATGTGGACCTAATTTCATGCCTTAAATTGCTTGGTGATTGTGCAGTTGCTGGTTCAGGAAGACAAACACAGAGACTGCATGTGAGTGAATTAGTCACGAGGTCTTTGCTGAAGATGGTCAAAGCTGGTCCCGAGGAATGATTCATGCCAGAGTCACATGAACTGAGCCCCACCTGCCGAGCCCACGGAGCAGGTGCTGGGATGTTCACTTTCAGCATTGAGCAACATGACCGTCTCTCAACTATCACAGAACAGGGCTGACGCTGTGGTGTAGCAGGTAAACCTGCTCCCTGCAGCACCAGCCTCCCGTGTGGGCGCCGGTTCCAGTCCCGGCTGCTCCACTTCTGATCCAGCTCCCTGCTCGTGGCCTAGGAAGGCAGCACACGATGGCCCAAGTGCTCTACCCCCTGCGCCCACGTGGGAGATTCGGATGAAGCTCCTGGCTCCTGGCTCCGGCCCTTGTGGCCATCTGGGGATGGAAAATTCTCTCTTTCTCTCTCCCTTTCTCTTCTCTTCCCTCTCTTTGTAACTCTGCCTTTCAAATAAATAATCTTCGAAAAATCACAGAATGAATATGACCACAAGTTCCTAATATTTAAAAAATAAAAGTAAACCTGAAGTAAAAGTAAACCTGTTCAAATAAATGTAAGTGAAGATATCAGAGAAAAGTTTGAAATCAGATCGAAACATAATTTCTAAGGGCTGCTGGATCTGATAAATGTGATTTAGTGTTAAGTTCATGTCTAATACCACAGTCAGCCGAGTCAAGCCTGGGAGCAGAGCCGTTCTCGCAGACGGGAACCAAGGACCCTGGGCAAAGCGGGCCCAGAGATGGCAGTGTCCTGGAAGTGAGCAGGTGCCACTGGAGTGCGCTCACAGGGGGAGGGGACAGTCACTCCTCGGTGACAAAGGGAGAGGCTGGAATGGCGTCTACAATGGTGAGCAGGGGCAGCTCTGCTGTGGGTGTGGCCTCGCCCTGACCTGGCCATCCAGACCAAATTCCGAAGAAGATGCAGCAAGGTCCATGAGGGGGAGGAGCAGAGGCCGAGCGATGTGGGCGAGGAGCCCTGATGGTGTGGCCTCACAGCAGGTCTCCTGTCACCTCCACACATAGGTCTCCTGTCACCTCCACACGCCAGGTCTCA
Organism: Sylvilagus floridanus; assembly: GCA_949820135.1. Classification (NCBI taxonomy): domain Eukaryota; kingdom Metazoa; phylum Chordata; class Mammalia; order Lagomorpha; family Leporidae; genus Sylvilagus; species Sylvilagus floridanus. The sequence continues at coordinate 77,698,241 of OX463235.1, read as the reverse complement.
GTCACCTCCTCACACCAGATCTCCTGTCACCTCCTCACACCAGGTCTCCATGCTCACCTCCACATACCAGGTCTCTATGCTCACCTCCACACATGGGTCTCCTGTCACCTCCTCACACCAGGTCTCCTGTCACCTCCACACGCCAGGTCTCAGTCACCTCCTCACACCAGATCTCCTGTCACCTCCACACATGGGTCTCCTGTCACCTCCACACATGGGTCTCCTGTCACCTCCTCACACCAGATCTCCTGTCACCTCCACACACCAGGTCTCAGTCACCTCCACACGCCAGGTCTCCTGTCACCTCCACACATGGGTCTGCTGTCACCTCCTCACACCAGATCTCCTGTCACCTCCACACATGGGTCTCCTGTCACCTCCACACATGGGTCTCCTGTCACCTCCACACATGGGTCTCCTGTCACCTCCTCACACCAGATCTCCTGTCACCTCCTCACACCAGATCTCCTGTCACCTCCACATGCCAGGTCTCCTGTCACCTCCACACGCCAGGTCTCCTGTCACCTCCACACATGGGTCTCCTGTCACCTCCTCACACCAGGTCTTCTGTCACCTCCCAACGCCAGGTCTCCTGTCACCTCCACACGCCAGGTCTCTGTGCTCACCTCCTCACACCAGGTCTCTGTGCTCACCTCCTCACACCAGGTCTCCTGTCACCTCCACATGCCAGGTCTCTGTGCTCACCTCCACACGCCAGGTCTCCTGTCACCTCCACACGCCAGGTCTCCTGTCACCTCCACACATGGGTCTCCTGTCACCTCCACACATGGGTCTCCTGTCACCTCCACACGCCAGGTCTCCTGTCACCTCCACATGCCAGGTCTCCTGTCACCTCCACATAACAGATCTCCTGTCACCTCCTCACACCAGGTCTCAGTCACCTCCACATGGGTCTCCTGTCACCTCCACACATGGGTCTCCTGTCACCTCCACACATCGGTCTCCTGTCACCTCCACATGCCAGGTCTCCTGTCACCTCCACACATGGGTCTCCTGTCACCTCCACACGCCAGTCAGCTTCTGCCCTGAGTGCTGTGAGCAGAAACTCCTGGGCTGGAAGGACGGTACCTGCCCCGGCGTGGTCCACCCTGAGCCAGCGCCGCCAGCTCTCCCATGTTCTGACCAGGACGTGGGGTTGCATGCTGTTCTGCAGTCCTAAGAGCACCCTGGCCCAGAACACCCGTCTGGTCTTTGCCCGCTCTGTCACTGCAGTGGCACTGTCGCAGTGTCCCCAGGAGGGTGGGCCAGGCGACACGCCAGAGCGAGTCAGCTGGAAGGGGCTCACCGAGGGACAAAAAGAGCCAAGGAAGATGAAGAAATGTCCCCCCACCCCGCGCTGTTCCCGCAGTGGTGGGGTGCCCACCTATGCCTTGAGGGGCATGGCCTCTGTGGAGGGGGAAGGACCAGCTCTCCTCTGATGGCCGGCACACGCCTTCCCTGCCCGGTTGCTCTGGCTGAGCTAAAATTCTGCCAGATGCCCCCTGACCTGCTGTAGCCATTGTCTGTGTCCCCTGGTCTGACAGTGCTCCTGAAGCCGGGAGGCCTGTCCACGCTGGCGTCCAGAGGTTTCCCTCTGCTTGGCCCTCCTTCCCTTGTGACCGTTGTCTACATCTCTGTGTGTCGCGACCTCACCTTGGCCCTGTGCAGAGGACGGCCCTGCTCTGCCCTAGGACTGGCTGGAATCTAGATTGAAAATGCCGCAGAAGGAAGGGAGTTCTTCCATCCAAGTGCCCTAGGAAGCACACTGCATTCGGGAGAACGGAGTCGCCGCATCTCAGAGCGATGACCCACGTTGCCTCGCTAACTGACTTCCTGCTTCAAAGACTCGGGCGGCCACGGTGACTGCCGGGTCACTGCTCCCGTTGGCTCTGAACGCTCAGGGCTGATCAGGTGGAGAACCTGCTCCGAGGTGGCCCTCAGCGTTGGCCACTAGAGGATAGTGCAGGCAGTGGGGGTCGTGGTGGGAGTGGCCCAGCACAGAGCAGAACCGTGCTGAGAGCACTCTCAGGCCTGTGCAGTGAGGAGCCAAAGGACCCGCTGGCAGCTCAGAGCAGCCGCTGCTGCACCAACGGAGGCCTTTCCAGCTTGCCTGATGGTCCCCAAAACACATCCTGTTTGCAAGAGGCTGGGGTCTTACTATGTATATTGGAATAAAGGTGTTAGATGAATGGGAACTCGTAAGCTACTACCCAGACTTTCCCATATGCAACTTCTGCTTGTTGTAGGACATGCCTTTTATGTTTTTATTTATTTATGTGAAAGGCAAAGTTACGGGGGGAGAATGGGAAAGAGAGAGAGAGCTAGAAAGAGAGATTTCTTCCATCTGCAGGTTCACTCCCCAAATGGCAGCAATAGCCAGGGCTGGGCCAGGCTGAAGCCAGGAGCCTGGAGCGCCATCCGGATCTCCCACCTGGGTGGCAGGAGCCTAAGTACTTGGGCCATCGTCCACTGTTTCCCAGGCGCATTATCAGGGAGCTGGATTGGAAGTGGAGCAGCCGGGGACTCTGGTGAACATATGTGATGCTGGCATCGAAGGTGGTGGCTTAACCCCCTGGGCCGAACCCCCAGCCCTGGAGCGGAATAAACTCCTGACGGAGTGAGTACTGAGTGTGTTCTGGCTCATGGGCCTGGTGCTGTGCTAAGCACGTGGGCGACAGGCTGACAGGAAGACACCCTTTAGCCCTCCAGAGTGGGGGTCTGCTGGGGAGACCCTGCCCACGCCTGGGAGGAGGCCGGTGGGCAGGTCGGAGCTGCACACCGGGCTCCTGCGGGAGAGCGGCTGCCTGGCCTCTGGAGACACCTTAGGGCCGGGAGGGCTTGGAGCACACGCTTCCCACAGAGCAAGCCTTCTCACCGTATTCCCACATGTGTCAAACAGCGACCGCTGAGCCCTGCGCTATGCACTTGAGTCAGAACACCTGGACCTGCCCCCGCTCTGCCCTCCCCCGGCCCCCCCACTTTCCAGTCTGTGCTTGGAGAATTGGAGCTGCTGTTGAAACCAAGTGCCCAAACAGTGCCCTGGACATGGATGCTGGATTCCATCAGTCCCTGTCTGCCCCTCCCCACTCAGCCTCACTCGAGGGCTGGAGGTGGTGGGATGGCCCTGCCCTACCAGTCTCCTCACCAGACTCAGCAGGTTACTTGCTTCTCCAACAGGTTACACCTCGGTGGCCAGCATGGTCTCGTGGGGTTTCCCTTAGCCCAGGTCTGGGCAGGGGAATCCAGGCGTGGCACGTGCCTGGAGCCCCCTGGCCATGGACACAGCACAAGCTGTCTGCAGGTCACCTGGTCTCACCGTCTCTCCCTCTCTTGCTCTGTAACTCCTCCCTCCAAATCAATCAATCTTCTTAAAGCCCCCCCCCCCTTTTTCCTATGACCACGTGAGGACCAAACTCCCACACAGGAGCTCTGGGGGATGCTCCCAAGCCACAGGCAGACCCTACCAGGCTGCACGGGCGTCACCAGGTGTGCCACGTCTAACACCTGAAACCACAGCGAACGCTCGTTTCCTGTCTCCTGCCTGCCTTGGGCAGCGCAGAGGCCTGGAGTTTTCAGGAAGTTCACACACCTGCCGCTGAGGCTCCCAGGGAGACGTCACCGTCTTCCCATCAGCACCTGAGCCACGGCTGGGCCAGGCTGAATCCAGGAGCCTGGAGTCTCTTCCTGGCCTCTCACATGGGTGCAAGGGCCCAAGCCCTTGGATCATCCTCCGCTGCTTTCCCAGGTGCATTGGCAGGGAGCTGGATGGGAAGTGGAGCAGCCAGGTCTTGAACCAGTGCCCATGTGGGATGCCAACGTTGCAGGTGGTGGCTTAACTCACTAGGCCACAAAGTCAGCCTCAGAAAAGTTGAACTTCTCAATTAGAATGCACAAGGTCATTCTTGCCTCTGGGGTGCACCTGTGAGTGGTCTGATAGAAGATTGCTGTGTTCGTGGAAGCACGGGGAACGCCTGTGTTCCTTCCCGAGGGATTCTGACACGTCTGCTCAAGTTCATGAGCGCGGTCACCTCTGCAGACCCGTTGGACAGCACGCGAGGACGCAGGTGAGCGTGGGTGCTGACTCGGGGCCGCCCTGCGTGGGAGCCGCGTGCGCTAATGAGCTCCGGGGTCGCTTTTCCTTTCCTCTGTCCCTTTCTCCATCCTGACGTCCATCCTCCAGCCTGCACTTGACCCTGTGGCCTTGCTGGTGCCCAGATGAGATGCATTAAGAGACGATGGCAGGCCGTAGCAGGCGGAGTCCCAGGCATGGGGCAGAAGCCCAGCGCCACCAGTGTGGGGACAGTGCCAAGTCCCTCAGCACCCTGGGGTGTCTGTGGGGTTGGTTTGCAGCCAGCTCTCCCCCACCCGCTGGCCTCTGATGTGGGGGAGGGGCTTTCCCCACAGGGCCCCGCCCTTCTCAACACACTCACACCCTTGCCTGCTCCCTTGTGTGGCTCGTTTCTGGTTCTTTGGGATGAGTGTTCCCAGGGAGACCCTGGGCTGCTGTCAGACCTGCGGGCTCAGTCCCTGCTGGTGGCCCTCGGGCCGCCTCCCTCGGATCACCACTCGCTGCTGAGGACCAGGGAGCTCCTGCCTCGCCCCAACCCAGGGCAGCGTGGAGGGCGTACTGCTGAGATGCATGCCAGAGGCTGGGCCCTCACCAGGGAGCTGCCCTGAGAGCTGGATCTGAATGAGGAGACCCGTGTGATCCGTGGCCGAGGCCTGGCAGCTCCCTGGCTCCTCGGTGGCGGGTGCTGGCCACCGGGGTTGAGAGGCCCTGCCTGGACCGTCTTCCTGGGCACACACCCCACACCCTCTTCGGGAGCCAGGGTGGCTCTCCCGGGCTGCCTTGTTGGAGCTGCGGTGGACTTGGTGCCTCGGCTCTTTCACGGATGGAGAGCCAGGGGCCGGGCTGGGCGTGAGCTGTGAGGCTCTCATCCTTGAGCTGGACGTAGCTGAGAAGCTACAAGGACCTGGTCGTTTGCTCCATCTCGCTGAGCTGGTTTTCTGCTCATCCTCGGCTCTCAGGGTCTCAGGGCAGATCTGAAGTTGGCCAGATACTGTCCTCAGGCGACTTCAGATCTGCCCTCACCCAGGGCAGCACTGTCAGGCACACCCAGGCTCTTGGGGAACAGCAATGCTGTGGTGGAGGAGGCAGGCACCTGGGCTGGCATCGGGGAGCAGCCGGCAGCTGGAGTGCCTGGGAGCAAGGGACAGCTGCTCCCAACACCGCCTGCCTAGATCCCCGGACTTGCAGCTTGCGTCTGGGGAGGGGGCTGCGGCAGTAGTGCTGCCCTTCCTGGAAGGTGCTGGAGCCCACTGAGGACCCCCGTGGGGCTGGAGGAATGCTCCCTTGCCAGCACGGTGGATGCAGGAGGCCAGGGAGAGGACTGGGGCACGCAGAAGCTCAGTACCATGCAGCCCTCTCTGCTCTGAGACCCGTGGTCTGGCACCTTCTCCCCAAAGTCTCCTTTCACAGCTGGGAACCAGCAACATCCAGTTCAGTGGGGGTCTGTGGGAAGGCGAGGCCAGAGCTGAGGCCGCTGGCCATCTGCTGTCCCCTGGCTGTGGCATGGATGACTCAGCTGTGTCTGTCCTCTGAAGGTGGAAACCAGCAGGTGCACAGGTAGCCCAGTATTATCGTCTCCCAGAGGCTTGGCGGTGTCAGCTCCAAGCAGGACCGACACTGGGTCTCAGAATTACGAGGGTCTCCAAAAAGTCCATGGAAAACACGTATCATGAAGAAAGCAGGAATAGTTTTTTTTTTTTTTTTTGACAGGCAGAGTGGACAGTGAGAGAGAGAGAGAGAGAGAGAGAGAGAGAAATAAAATAGAAAGGTCTTCCTTTGCCGTTGGTTCACCCTCCAATGGCCGCTGTGGCTGGCGCGCTGCGGCCAGCGCACCGCACTGATCCAATGGCAGGAGCCAGCTGCTTCTCCTGGTCTCCCATCGGGTGCAGGGCCCAAGCACTTGGGCCATCCTCCACTGCACTCCTGGGCCACAGCAGAGAGCTGGCCTGGAAGAGGGGCAACCGGACAGAATCCGGTGCCCCGACCAGGACTAGAACCCGGTGTGCTGGCGCCGCAATGCGGAGGATTAGCCTGTTGAGCCACGGCACCAGCCAGGTTTTGGGAACGCTTTTTCAGCCAAAACAGACCTATCTTGTAATTGCATTTGACGCTCCTTTCTTTCTTCCTTCTTGCTGGCACAACTTCGGAAGTGGGAGCAGCTGCTCCACGCTGGTCCACACCGCTCCCAGGGGAAAGAACGACTCATGCCACTCTATAACCAGCCTGGGATTGTGGAGCTGGGGGCACGTGTCCCCTTCGCAAGACCCAGGATCTCTGGGTGTGGCTCTTGGACCCTCTTGCTGGCCTCGTCCTGCTCCTGGGGGGGCAAGGCTGTTCTCTGCAGCCCAGGGGGATAGCAGCACCGTAGATTGAGCTTGGGCAGGGTGGGGGAGGGGGAGGCAAGGCCTGGCTAAGAGCCTGCCTTCCTGCTTCCTCTCCCTCACCCTCCTCCTCCTCTCCCTCTTCCCCCAGGAGCGCCCTTGTCAGCCAGCTCAGGAAGTACCCTGCTGGACGCCAGCATTGGAGAACAGAGGCAGACTCAAGGCACCTGCTGAGATGCCAAGACACTGGCCAAAGCAAGAGCCAATCTTTCCGGAATCTTCTCCTTGGTGGATTTGGGCAGGTTCAATAGGAATGACTCCCTCCTTGCACCCCCTCCCCCACAGAGCAGTGAGAAAGCAAGAATTCAGTTGGCCCAGGTAGCCAGGGGTCACCCTCACGCTCTCTGCCCACCCACACAGGCTCCCTGGGCACGGGCATAACAGGAGCACAACTGAACTTGGATTGGCAATCAAATGCTCCCAGCCTGTCAATCCTCGTCACAGATGTGATCGAGGGGTCTGTGGCCGGGCCCCTGGTCTGGGAAGGGCCTGGGTTCCCCCACTGTGATCCCGGCCTCCCTCATTCCCAGGGCTCCCGCACTGGCATGGTTGTCACTGCAGTCCCGTGTGCCTGGGGGTGGGGTGGGGAGGGAGAGTGTCCACCTGGAGGAGGCGACAGCAGTGACTCTCCCAGACATCACTCTCACGCCCAGTTCTCCCTGCAGACAGGTGGCTGAGAGAGGTCCCTGAAAGATCAAAGAGTGACCGTGCCCTGGCCACTGCTGCTGGGGGTGGTGACGCATGGTGCGTGTGGGCAGGGGCGGCCTCAGAGTTTACTCTGTGGGTGTTTTTCTCCTGCAAGGTCTGGAACCCGAGGAGACATCGTGTGGTTCCAGGAGCCCTTCAGAGCCGGCCCGGCCGCCTCCCTTCCACAGAACAGTCACTGGCAAGACCCACCCACCCTGTCCCCTGCTCTCCATGCCCGCCCAAGCCTACTGCATGGCCCGTCCTGCCCCAGTCTGCCCCAGGGTCCCTCCTCCCGGAGCTCGTCCTAACCCTCCTGCCTCCTGGTCAGGGACCCCACGTGATGGCCCCGTAAACACCACAGGGATTTCTTCCCTTGCTCTCTGGGCCGGGCCTGTGCCTCACTCCTCACTGAGCCCAGAGCACAGAGCTGAGGCAAACCCAGGGGAACACACAGGGGCACCAGGCGCTCTGGACACCCTGCGGCCAAGAGCTGGCTGGGACACGATTCCTCCCAGAGCTGCTTGTCCTGAGCCCGTGCTTTTTCCCTTGGCCAAAGCAAAAAAACCCCGAAACTCACAATGGAGCAACTTCCATTTCAGACCAGTTTCTCCTCCTCTAACATGGTCTATTTATTTTTATTGGTTTGTTTCTCATTAAATCCTTCAATTACTCTGCAGTGTAAAATGGTGAAATTATTGGCATGTGCCACTTCCATCATGTCTCTGAGTTTGCTTATTACACTTGCAGAAAAATGCCTGAATGGTATTTGGTTCTGTTGTGGATTGAGACAGAGTTAATAAATATTATTTGGTGTTTTTTTCCCTGAGAAGCACTGCTTTTCTTGATTGTTTTTTACAGTTGGATTGGGAATATTGATTTATTCGCCACTGTTACAATAATTGTATACAAGGAACAAAAAAATGCGGAGGTAACATTCCATCAGCTCCAGCAGATTAATTAGTTGTAGTAGATTAGGCAGAGTGTTTCAGGGAAGATTTGCATTCCAGGAAGAAAAAGTTTCTTCTTCTTTTTTTTTTTAATCTTAAAAAAGCCGAGAGAATTTAATAGAGATGTTCCCCTAAGCCGCTTCACTCATTAGCCAATCGGCACTTCCAGATGGGCCTAGAAGATAAGCACCATCGGAAACACCCGGTGAAGCCTCGGAAAAGCCGGCAATTCCCTCGCAAAGCACAGATTTCAGAAAACTCGGGGCATTCGACCAGGCGGAGGCGCGAAGGGAAGTTCCTCTTGCGGGTGTCGCCGGGGCTTCTTCAGTCTGGGGCCCCGGCGCCTCCTCGTCTGCTCCCTGTCTGTGTCTTCTTAAGCAGGCCCCACAGAGGGTGGTTTTGTTTGCATCAATTCTGTCAGGGCATAAGCGCTGTGACAGCGGAAGCGTGGCCCGCTCTCTCGGCCACTCCCCACGACATAAGCCACGCACAGGTCTCCCCTCGGACCCAGCCGGGTCACGGAGGAGCCCACACAGGGCTCAGGCGTCCACACTCGCCGACCTGCACTGCACCAACTGAGCACAGCCGGAGCTTCCGGAGGCTGGACTTGGGCATTGAGCGGACTCCAGCGTCCCCTCCTCCCCGCGGTGCCGGGACCCACGCAGCTGCACCACCTGGCGCCCTGTGCAGTGGGACGTTTCCTGTTATTAAAGGCTGGAGGCCCTGCAGGATGCAGGCAACGCCAGAGCCTCCATCTGAACACAGACACCAAGGAAGACTGCGAAGGCGACCGTCGTGGAGTGAGTGACATGGACGGTGTTCGCTGGGTCACCTCGACTCCAGCCCAGAGGGCAGGACCTCCCCGTGGCCGGGCAGCCCGGCTGTTGCAGCCACTAAGGGAGTGAACCAGTGGATGGAGGATTCTCTCTCTCTCTCTCTGACTTTGACTTTCAAATAAACACATCAATCTTAAAAAACGAAAAAGGACATTTCACACCCTTTGCCTGCGCCTGCCATGTTCTCTCTTGGCTCTGAGGGTGTGCTTTCCAAGTCCTTGAAAGGAAGATTTTTAGAAAAACGAATTACAAACATGAAAGCTCTTCAAATAGTTCACGGAGATTGTTTATTATGACGAATCTATGCGTGGATTTCGGAGATGTTCTGCTTTGAAATGAACTGGTCTGAGCTCCGTTTCTCGTGACCTTTCTGATGCACCCTCATGGCGGTGTCCTCCCCCGAGCCCCCAAGCACGCGTCCCCTGAGGCGAGGGCCCTCGCTCCCCAGCAGCCCCGCTCCAGGCGCTGCCCCGCCCCAGCCACCGACGTGCGTGCGACAGTGTCTGATGTCCCGTTCACGCTCAGGTTCCCCAGTGCCCCCGTGACGTGGCTGGCAGAGCCCTTCTCCAGGCCTGAGGAAGGCTAACGCGGCCTGCTGGCCTTATACCTCTTACAGAAGTCAAGCTTTTACAGCGCCTGACCACAGCTGGGCGACGCTGACCAGGACGTGCAGCCAGGCTGGCAGCGGACGCCGGAGCACGGGAGGCCTCTGTGCGTGGCTTTGCCCATTGCCGTCGGTGGGTTGAGTCTTTGGACGGCTTGTCGGTACGTGTCTGCACCCAGGGCGGCTTGGCCAGGTGCCACGGAACATGGGAACGTGGTCCTTGCACGGTGGGCACTTCCCACGGTGTGGCCCCCTCCCCTCCCCTCCCCAAGAGCAGAAGCAGGAAAGAAGCCTCCGGGCTCTGACTGCCTGGGGGAGCCCAGCGGGAGCCACCTCACAGCACTTCTTGTCGTTGCTCCAGGCGGCTCGGCGGGGCTGACTTTGCCTTGTGGACTCCCAGATGCTGTGCCTGGGCCTCTGACTGCGGGACAGGGGGACCCCTGCAGGTGGGGGCATCTGGCCCAGGCCTCTGGCTGACTCGAGGGGGAGGGTGGTGGGAACAGTGCAGCTGGGAGAGTTAGCCAAGACAATCTGACCTTGGACTTGGCGCTATTAAAGGCTGTGGGTTTATTCTTGTCCTGTGCCCTTAAGTCTTCACGATGGCCCCCCCCGTAGGCTAGAAGTGAAATCAGGCGCATTCCGCTCAGGCAGCAGCTACCCACAGGGGACTCCTCTGGGGCCCGCGCTTCTGGGTGCCAGCACGTCATGCATGCGGTAACTGGAGAATCTCTCCGATACATACACTCAGAAAAGTGGGTCCTGCTCAGAAGGGAGTCAGTGGACTCTTCGCTGGACAGTCGGAACCAGGAAGCTGCCTTTGAGGACCGATGGAGTGGAGCAGGTTTGGTCGGACAGGCTGCAGCTGTGGGCTGGGACCAAGGGCACCCCGCTATCTGGCACCGCAGTGCTGGGCTGTGGGGTGAGGGCGAGGGTCTCCTGTTGTTGTCCCCTGTGAGCCCTCTCTGCATATGGACGTCTTGAGGGGCTTCCTCCTCCTGGACTTCTTCAGAGCTCCACTGAGGCAGGTGGAGGATGGAGCTGACGCTCGGTCAGTCTGTCTGTGGGGAGGGGGCGGCAGCCACGGCCATGCGCACGGGAAGCGCCGGGGAAGGGCTCCAGTCTGGGGGCCGTACAGCCCCTCTGCACTGCACACTGCTTGCTTCGCTGAGAAAGTCGAGAAGGGTGTTTTGGACGCAGGGCTTCCTTCTGGACAACGGAATGGGAAATGCCCGAGCGTCTTCGCAGTCCTTTGGATAAAATGAACAGATGCTGATTAAAGCGTTCTTCACTGTGCCAGGAGCCGAATAAAGTAATTCCAGACCCACTGCGCAGAGGAGAAGGCTTGTCCCCCGTTAGGGCCAGGCCTCTGGGCAGCCCACTGCCTTTCCCTCCTTCCCCGTGCGCTAAGTCCTCCTGGGACGGTGGCCTTAGATGGCCGCCACACGCAGCGTCCTGCTTGGCCACTGACCACTCCTTCCGTCAGTCGGTCATCGATGCCAATTTGGTTTCTCTGGGTTCTGTATCCTGACCAAGACCCTGGGGGTGGGGACTGTTCGTGGACTAACATGTTGGGATGTTAGGGATCTGCTAGGTGCTGGAGTGAGGAAATACACCCTGGGACGTCTGTGTGCTGGGTCCTGAGCCAGGGGCCGCGCCCCGGGAGTCTGACCTCCACCGACTGAATTCCTATGGTTGAGAGGACTGGACGTGGTGAGCCTGGCACTCACCCTCTGGGCAAACGCCTTCCCATGGTTCAGAGGCCCACAGGCGAGAGGAATCGGCAGGGCCCCCCGTGATAGGCCTGGAAGGCGAGCTAGGCAGATGGCATCCGCCCAGGCCACCAAGGCTCCAGTCTTGGACGTGTCGAGCCCAACTCAAGTGCCCACGCTGGACACTAAAATCAGCTGGACTTGGTGGCTCTGAGAAGCCGCTGTCCCGTTGGCCTGCAGCCGCTGTCCTCATATTTTGTGGCAGGAACACAACAGGATCCCCTGTCGGCACCCGTGAGAGCTGGAGGGATGGGAGAGATGGCGGCTCGGCCGAGGGAAGCTGCCCCTCTTAGGACTGCTCAGCTGCTCAGAGGTGGCCCAGGACTCGGTGGGCGCTTCCTGTAGGGAGCCCCGTGGGACTTAGGGACTGTCCAGCGGGGTCATTGAGGCTCTCGGGAGCTGCTCCAAGGATCCTGCCCCAGAAAGGTATTCCAATCAAGGTTTCTGCCAGGTTCCGAAGTGTGGGGTGATTCTCTTCTCGCGGTGCCACATTCGTGGGCATTGCTGCGAGCCCACCCCCACGCAGGTGGTTGCTGACCTAATGAGGGACCTCGCAGCTCCTTCCTTTTTATCTAAGGTTTATTTATTTATTTATTTAGTCAGTCAATTATAGGGCAGAGCAACAGAGAGAGAGGGAGAGATGGGAGGGTGTAGATCTTATATCTGCTGGTTCACTTCCCAAATGCCAGCGCTGGCCCAGGCCAAGGCCAAGAGCCTGTACCTGCAACCAGGTCTCCCACGTGGGTGACAGGCACCCAAGCACCTGGGGCATCGTCTGCTGCCTTCCCAGGTGCATTAGCAGGGAGCTGGATTGGCAGAGGAGCAGCCCGGGCTCTAACCGGTGCTGATATGGGACGCTGGCTTGGCAAACGCCAGCTTAGCTCACTGGGCCACAATGCCAGCCCCACGGGGTTCATTTCTGATGGAGCCGACAGGGACAGGCAGGAGGGAACTGATCGGATAAGTCCTGGGGAGCAGCTCTGGCGGAATCCCATTCAGTCTTGAATCGACCTTATTCTGTGTCAAGGAGATTAAGACCTGGGGTATGGGTCTCCCAAGAAAAACCATGCTTTTCCCCGGGGGCCTTGGTGTGCATTGAGGTTTCATGGTGTGAGCTGCCCTACAAACACCTTCCAGGAGCAACGTCCCACGTCCCCACCTGGGCTGCCCTGGAGAGTGGGACTCCGCCCACCACAGGCACGGGTGTCACCACAGGGAGAGCCCAGGGGAGCCACAGGCATTCAGGTCACAGCCATGACCTCTGCCTGGTGCCGGCCACCGTGCCGAGTTGGTGTAGCGCTGAGTGAAGCTGCTGTTGGAGATGCTGCGAGCCCCGGTCGGAGCGCTCGTTTGAGGTCTGGCTGCTCTGCTCTCATCTGTCTTCCTGTTGACGCACCAGGGAAGTCAAGTTCTTGGCTCAAGGTCTTGGGTCCCTGTGGATCACCCCCTTGGGAGACTCAGATGGAGCTCCTGGCTCTTGTCTTTGGCCTGGGGCAACTCCGGCTGTTAAAGCCATGTGAGAAGTTAACCAGTGGTTGAAGAGCTCCCTCTTCCTCTCATCTATCTTTCTCTCCCTCTCTCCATTGTTCTGCCCTTCAAATAAATGAATGAATGAATAACATATTTGAAAAATCATTAAAAACCATGCACGTGTGCTGAAATCAAGTTCTAGATTTCCTGATAGAAGCTTCTAGACTGTCCATCCAGAGGCCAGTGTGTGCAAGCTTGTGGGACACTGGCCGCAGCTTTGCCGAGCGTGGGCTTCCTGTACCTGTTGGCTGGCCTGGGGCCTAGGGCTCAGCAGAGGCGATGCTGGGACACACGTAGCTGTGATGTGGACAAGGTTAGGTTCCAGGGTCTCCGGCCATCCTCAGGCAGGGGTGGAGCAAACAGCTCTGAAAACATGGCCAGGTGCTGCCAGTCAGTGTGCCAGGACGCTCACCTCACCCAGGGCCTGGTCACCAGGGCCTGGTCCCTGCTGGGGGGAGGCCAGCCCTGGCTGCAGAGGCCGCCTGACCCACAGTGCTCCAGGGACCGGCAGCTCTGAGCCCCCGTCTTCAGTGGTGTCGGCTGGTTGCTTGTGGTAGCTCTGACAGGGCAGATGTCCCAGGGGTCAGTCATCTCACCTGTGAAATGGGCACAGGTGCGTCAGCTGGCTGTGGGCATGCGGCCGGGTTAGGTCGTGCCCTCGAGCTGAGGTTGCTTCAGCCTTGATGGGGGAGCCAGCAGCGTCCGCATGACCCTCCTCGAGGTCAAGGTATTCCTGTGTGGCCATGGTTGACACAGGCGACAGAGTAGAGGAGCGGCTCCAGGCTGCTGTGTGCCAGCCTGGCTTTGTGCGAGTTGCTGAGCAGGCCTAAGGACCCCGGTGCAGGGTGGGCTCCCTGCTAGGACCGTGGCCCTGAGGCCCACTGCCCCAGGACTTCCTGCTATACTGTTGATCTCATCGTGTGGCTGCGAGGCCTGAGCCAAGTGCCCTGCAAGGGGGTTGGGCTGGAGCAGAGGCCGAGGGGCCCAGGGGTCCTGGGCAACAGCCTGACTCTTCCTGAGAAGGCCAGCAAAGGGCAGGGCCCTTGTCCATCAGATGAGCCCCAGCAAATGTGGGTGTAGACAGCCAGGATTCTAGGGCGACCCCCGGCGGATGCTGCCCCGCCAGCCTTGGGATCATGGGAGCCGTCTCCCGCAAAGCTGGGTCCCGTGGAGCCAGGGGAGCCAGCTGCAGTGATGGCTCTGACACTGAGCCTGCACGGCAGCCGCGTCCATCTGTCCATCTCCTGTGGGACTCAGGCTGCACTTGCAGGCCGATTCACTAAGAGCCTTGGGGTTCCGTTGCTGCTAATGGACGTGAAAACCGAGGCCAGCAAAGCCTCGGCTCCGAGAGGAACCTGAAGGAGATCACACAGGCTGGAGAGAGAACCCACGGGTGTCTGCGAATTCCACACTTCACGGATCAGCCGCGACGAGGGCCCCTAAAACTGCGAGGGATCGGGCGGCCGTGGCCAGGCAGAGGGTGGGCCCCGCAGGCGGCGGCCAGGCAGCGGTGGAATGGTTTAAATGCCTTTCTCCTCATAACTAGATTATTCAGTACAATGTCATTTGCCGCCACTGACATTTTCTTTAAAGTCATAAAGGCCTGCATAGTAATAAAAGGGCTCGGAATAAAATTAGGAATATCATGTATAAATTATCTTTAACCTTAGCTTCATTTGGACTGTGACTTTTTAGACCTGATCAATTTTCATGAAACTATCCACATAAAACTGTGAAAAAATATTTGATCCCCGGCTCTCGTAAAGGCAGCGGTAACAAGGCCGCTCCTGTGCCCTCCTGGATGGCGCCGAGGGTGCCCGTCCCTGCGGCCATCGTGGCAAAGCCGGGGATCACACAGAACCTTAATGCAATTTGCCAGGGCGTTGTTAGGGAAAACATCTCTGCCGATGTGCGTATTTCATACAAGTGCTGTGTCGTCAAGGGCACTCGGAGCTCCCCGTGCTCTGCGTGGCTGGGAACGCGTCCGAGCATCCGGCTGGGGCCTCCCGCACCCCCGCCCTGCTTTGCAAGGGGGAACCAGCTGAGCAAAGCTGTCGGGTAGTTCTCTTCTCAGGGTACGGGCATCACCCTGTGTGGGCTTCCCCGCAGGCTACAAGGGGAGCCCGGAGCCCTCAGTGTGGGGTCTTGGGAATGGGTTAGGAGCAAGGCCAACCAGCCATCGGGTTGGAAGGCCAGGCCTGGGCTGGCGTGTGCCAGGGTGGAGCATAAGAAGGGCTGTCCCTGGGGCATTTGGAGTCTCCCTGCACCAAGGCACTCTGAACCACCCAAGTCCTGTAGTGGAGCTGGCAAGGGCATCCCCTGGGCCCTGGGCAGGAGGCCCACCGGGAAACCACACAGCAAAGGCCGGCGGCTGAGCCCAGGCGAGGAGCTCCCTCGACCATCAATTCCCACCTTCCTGGGGAGAGCAGGGGCCCTGCCCGGGCTCTGTCTTCGGGCTCCAAGATTTCTGCTTCATTCAGAAAGTCCCTCAGCCATGGGGGAGCTCAGAGCCCCCTCCCCGCTCCCCGAGGCTGCGGCCTGCACCGTAAGGCCCCTTCCCCTGGTGAGGGCCGTGAAGGAGCCCGTGGGGTCCGAGGCCTACGGATCCATGGCCACCGTGACTGCCTTCACGGTCACCAGGTGGTTCCCGGAGGGCACCTGTGGCCGAGAAGCACAGTAACCAGTCAGGTGAGCAGTCACAGACACGGTCCTGTGCCAGCGGGAGAAGCCACGCCCACGGGAGCGATCACCTGTGTGCAGCTCAGCCCTTCCTGGGCAGGGGGTGCTCTGGGTCTCTCTGGGTTGCACGGCCCACCCTGCCTGATCCAGGGCGAGCTGGGGAACCCTGGCTGGAGGACCCTGCTGGAGGGCGGCCCGCCCCACCCAGCGCGGGGACTGAAGCTCTGAGACCAGACATGCATCTCCCTTCCCCCACAAGCCTGGCCACTCTGACGGCACTGTGTGGGAGAAGGTCAGCCGCCCCTTGTCCCCTGCCCCTCTGTGTCCCCAAGACTCCCTGTGCGTCTCCACAATCTCTTCAGGATCCCCACGTGTAGCACCAGCTGCCTCCCCACCCACGGGCCTCGCTCCCCAGCCTCTCCCCTACTGCCCCCGGGGTCTGGGTACCACAGTCACTTTTCCCCCAAAACCTGCTGCCTCCCTCCACCTGACACGAGGGTTAGGGACTGACCCCTGGACCAAGACCCTGGAGAAAGCTGAGACGCCACCCTGGACCTGGGCCAGGCCAGGCCTGAGGGCTTCCCTCCAGGTGTATCCCCACCTGTCTCCAAGAATCACCAGGGCACAGCTTGTACAGCTCGTCTCTCACCCAGAACTGCTGGGAGGTGGCTGGCACCTGGGAGCTACCTAGCCTCGGGCCCTGAAAACCCTACTCTGTCCAGGGAGATGTTTAGGAAACAGGCCAGAGGGGAAGTGGTTCCCAAGAACGGGGAGCAGGCGTTGGTGCTCCTGGGGTGGGGGCTCCTGGCCAGGCCATCTGGGCAGGGGCTGGCTGTGTGGGACGTGCCTGTGCCCAGCGGAGGGCTGCGGCTCTCTCCTCCCCCTAGGCAGGAGGGTGGAGGCAACCTGGGTGGTGGCGTGCATTCTGGATTTAATTGTCCTTGAAATTGCTACATTCTGGGGTGGGCTTTCTGTGGATTCAGGCTGCCTTGAAGAGGGGACCCCACAGCAGCACAGTTCCGTGATGAATAAAAGATGCGACCCCCCTGCAAGGACCCCTAGCACTGCAGACCCACCCAGGCCTCCCATGCAGGAGCCACGCGGCCCGTGCTCTGAGATCCTTCTTCTGTGTCTGCTCCTGCAGGGGGCCCGGTGGGGGCCGAGTCTCTCCAGGAGCCCAGGCTGACCAGCACGCCTGTCTCCAGGGCACCAGCAGCCGCACCGTCACATCAAGTCTCCTGCCCCTCCCAGCCTGTGCAGGCCGGTCCCCGTGGTCACTGTGGCCAGCCCTGGGCAGCCTGGCTTAGATGCCCGTGAGGACTGCCTTGAGCCCTGTGCCTCAGCCCTTGTGGGGCCCCAGGCCTCTGCAGGGCCCAGCGCCCCGGGCTCCTCGGTCGTGGGGAGGCCTGAGCCTCTGGCAGGGCCTCGGGAGGGCTGAGCTCCTGGTGCGGGTGCTGGTCGTTGCCTCCAGTGGGTGAGGTTCTGGACCAGGGCCGGAGCTCTGATGCTCACCTCCTGATTCTCCCTCTGGCCTTGGCTCCCTGGACTCGGGGACCCTTGAGTTAGGATCCGCCCAGGGGGCCAGGGTGAGGCCCTGCAGGTTGACAGGATGATGGAGGAGGGGCAGGTGGGGTGCAGAGCGGAACCCTGCGAGGCCTGGGCCTGGGGCCCAGAGTGATGCTTCTCTAATGGCTGATGTTCTGGGAGGCCTGCAGCCCCTGTCCCCTCTACCCGTTTTGTTCATGGAGGCTCCAGCGTGCCCTGTGTGGGAAGACAAGGGCCAGGCCCTTCCAGGGGTCCGGAGGTAGCACAGCTCTGGGGGACCTGGCTGCAGGCACGTGGGCTCTGGATCCAAGACCTGGGTCCAGGGGAAAGTGGTCAAGGCAGAGCTGCCAGTGGGTCCAGGCCCCGGGGCCCGGGCAAGTTGGCTGGGTACTGGGGCCTGGCAAGCTGATGTGGTCAGGGGCATGGGGAGAGGGTCCTGGGAGGGTCTTTGGGTTTCTGAGCCACAGGAAACTTGGGGCCCTAAAGAATTGCAGGGGCCCAGCAGAGGGGTCCTGGCAATGCAGGAGCCCCAGGGCCAGACCCTGGAGCCAGGATGAGCTCTGAGGCCCTGCAAGGAGTTGCTCTTGGCCATGGGGTGCCTGCCTGTCTGGACTCTGCCCTGAGTTTTCTGCCTTCTCTGCGGTCACCTGCCACTGGGGCCTGCCCTCCCCTCCTCCTTTCCCTCGTAGCGGTCACTGGCCCTGAGAAGCACTGGGGGCCTTGGCCCTGTTCTCACGGACGACAGATGCCCTTCACGCAGTCCAGGCCAGCCACCTGCGGTCACAGGCGATTCTGCTCCCTGGCTGTCCGCCCCAGACATCGCCTTTATTTCTCGTCCTCCTCTTGAGGGGACCACCCATCTGGCCTCCAGTCAATGCTGGGAGGTTGGGTAAGCTGTGTATAGAATGTTCTAGAAAGTTAGTGACAAATGCAACTGCAATCAGAAACACTTACTTTGAAACCCTCGGGATGCTCCTGCCAGGCTGAGACTTCATGTGGTTTTCTGGGATGACAGGGCGAACCTGGGAACAGGATGGCTCCCTTCAGGTGGGAGGGGCCAGGGTAGGAGCCCCAGGACACTGCTGAGTTCTGGAAGCGTTGACTATAAACAACAGTCATCAGCCAATGGCTTTTCTGGGAGGCACGGTGACATCATCAATAATGATGGTGTTATAGCAAAGAAATAAAAGCCATGTTAATTTCAAGGTCCATTAAAACTCCCGTTTTTTAAAAAATCAATATTTCTGAACATAAATGGGAAAAATTGGTAGGAGACGAAATTCTATTTCAAGCTTTTGCGTCTATGACCAGCAAGGGATGAAATATTGGGAAAAAAAAGAGGGAAAACAACTTCAGGTATTTGGTAATGTCCCTGTGACATGCTAGGCACAGGTGGAAGCAAACCGGCGACACAGCGTTGGGTTTGATCGCAGGTCGATTGCTTGGGCCCCTGCTACCCAGGTGGGAGATGTGGAGGAAGCTCCTGACCCTGGCTGCAGCCTGGCCCAGTCCTGGCTGTTGTGGGCACCCGGGGGAGTGACCCAGCAGATGGAAGATTCCTCGCTCTCTCTCTGTTTCTCCCTCTCTCTGTAACTCTTTCAAACAAATAAATATATCTTCAAAAGATTAGGCTTCCTTAAAAACAAAGTTGAATTATTTTTCACCAGCCGAGTTTCCTTCTGTTTTGGCATAGAAGCAAGGTGCACATACTTCAATACGTCTAAAGCCGACCTAGGTGCTCAACAGTTTAACCTGACACTGAACTCTTCGAGTGATCCCTGAGTGTGCCACGCCACCTCCGCAGACGGAGGCCAGACAGGACTGGATTTGCTCCCTGCGGGCCACGTGTGCCCTGCACGTGCCACCTTGCCTTGGAGACCCTTTCCTGGTGCCCGAGCTCACAGAGGACCCCAGGAGTCTCCCTCCACCCCGCCCCCCCGAAAGGCCAGCTCCCAGGTGAAACTGGGCTGCTTCGTCCCAGCCAGGCTGCCACTTCTGGAACTGGCCTGGGTTTCCCACGGAGACTGAGTTCCACGCAGTTTGCCTCGCGTGCAGTGTCGCATCACAGCACACAGGGAGGAGGCTCTGCCCTGTCTTGGGGGCCCATTCCCCGCCCTTTGCTTTGTTGGCTGCTGCCGGAAGCCCTGAAGATTCAGGCTGGGTGGGCCTGGGCCTGGGGCTCTGATGCTCCCTAGCTCTGGCATTGCGCCTCCCGCCTGGACAGGATGAACGGTTCCCCCAGCACGAGGTTGGCAGAATGGGCTCCTCCTTCTCCCTGGAGCCACCCCGGCCCCTGCTACCTGCGTCCGCTCTGCTTACCCAGTCGGTGACCGCTGTCCTGGTCCCCACGGCCGCTGCATCCCTCAGCGTCTCTCCCATCATGCTTCTTGCTCCCGATGCAACATCTGCCTCTGTCGGAGCGCCCACCCTGAGCGAGTTGCCCACACATCTTTTCAATCAGAAGAATTCGCTTTGGTTTTCTTTGGAATTTTGCATTTGTCACCAGCACTTTCAACAGCTGGACGTCCAGGGAGAGGCTGGGCTGTGTCAGCCCCGATGCCGGGGTGGCTGGCGACAGCAGGCGAGAGACAGATGACGCTAATGGATGCATCCCACGCCCACCCCTCAGCCGTCAAGGAGGGAGCAGCTCCCCTGCGTGCTGGTGTTTCCTCTGGGGTTTGCCTTGGGCATGCTGGGGAGGAAGGAGACTGGCACTGCTGAGAGGGTGGGGAGCAGATGTCTCAGACCCTGGGCTTCGGGGTGCAGGTGAGAAGACACAGCCTAGGGGTCCGGCTGGAGTTTCAGGGGGACCTAATCTTTGCGTTTCTGCTTCTGAAGTCAGGCCGTCCCCCTCCCCTGCCCCGTGTGAATTTCCAGGAGAGACCAGAAGTTGAAAGGAAAAGGCCCCATTGCCAAAGCCGCTCTATGTCCCTATGTATGGGAACAGGAACCAAAATCCGGTGAGAAAAAAGTGCTGTGTGTGGGCGTGGACAGGATTTTCTTAATCTGGGAAACTGGTTTCAGGTCCATGAAACATGTCATCAGCGCTAATAGGAAACTGACGTGCTCATCCATATTTATGAGCGGTTTTCCGACCGAGTCCTCCCAGCTGGCCATGGGTCCCTCCCATCCCTCTCTTCTCTGACCCAGCTGCCCAGCAGTACAGCGGAGGCAAACAGTGGAGCCCAATAATTCAGGCCGGCCTGGACGCGGTGGTGGCGTTTCCCGTGCAGTTGAGAGGTTTGCGTCCCCCTGGAACGCTTGCCGAGGACTTGTGACCCAGCTGCTCTGGGCCCCGGTCACGAGGGGACCTCTGGAGGGGCTGAGCCTGTGGGCACACGCCTGGCTCCGCGTCTCCCCTGCCGTGACCAGGGCGCCAAACGGAGGCTCCCTAGGGCTGGCTGGCAGAGCCCGCTAGAGCCTTAGTTGGAGGCTCCCAGAGTCCCACAGCCCTACCTGTTAGCTTAGGCCCCTGGCCGTTCAGGGCAGGACAGGGGGCTTGGCCTGGAGCCCGGATGCAGCCCTTCCCTCCCTCTTCTGGTGCCTGGGGGCTGGAGACCCTGGGGAGCTCCTCCCACTGCGCAGCATTAAAGGGGTCCTCCGGGCCCCTTCCCTGCACACGGCGTAGCTCCAGCGCGCAGGGCGAGGTTGGGTCTGAAGCCCGGCCCCAGGGAGCCCCGGGGAGCCCCGGGGAGCCCCAGGGAAGGTGTTCCTGCAGGGAGCAGGCCCCAGGCAGCGCTGAGGCGAGCCCGAGCAGAGGCATCCTCGTCTGTGTTGTCCTCGGGGTGTCCCCAAGAACCGGCTCGCTCCTCACAGTTCCTGTGCACGCCTGTTTTACACCCTCTCTGCGGTCTCGGAACTTCTGAACTTGATTTTAGAAACCTAGGTGGGGAGAAAAGCTGAACCTGAGGCTCATTACTCATAGAAACTAATTTTTAAATACACAATCCTAGCATAAATTTACATATAAAGAAGGATCTTGGTTGAGGAAAAAAAATCCTGTTATCATAACATTGTGGTTGTCATACGAAACCACAGGAGGCACACATGCAAAGGTACGGTTGCTCAGCAACCCTAATTGCCCAGTTTAATGCTGGAGCAGACAGACAGACCCAGGGCTGGGATGGAGTGGGAAGACCCCGTCTCCAACCCCCGGAGTGGTCCGTGTTGCTCAGCCCTCGCAGACAACACGCACGAGGACTGTAATTATTAAGCAGAGGAGAATGGATGCTGAGGGCCGGGCTGCACACGGCCCTCGGAGCCGTCCCACGTGAGGCCGTCCCTCCACCCCGCCTCCCTGGTCAGCTGTGCGCACTTGGTGGCATCCGTGGCTTCCGAATGCAGGACAGGGCCTGGGGCCGTGCAGTCGCAACCCTGCAAGTGGGGCGGGGGGCTCTTCCTCCTTAGCCCGGGACTAGCATGGACCGGCAAAGCAACAGCTGACGCCAGGAGGACTGAGGGAGCCCAGGATTCACGCCAGGTCCTCCCTAGAGGCCCCTCACTGACGGCCGTGGGGTGACACCTGAGCAAGCTCCGCGCGTGGCCGTCTCTTCCAGATCGCAGGCCCTGTGTGAGGAGCCTCAGGCAGCACTGTGACCAGCTCACCCTGCTCCCCGGCTGACGCCATCCGCAGGGAAGACGCCCAGGCAGCCCCTTCACGACTGGGCAGTGTCGGGAGCTCCCTGGGGTCTCACGGGCTCCAGAGAGAGAGGGGCCGTGTCCCACGTGCGCCAGCGGAGGCACCAGCAGGGTCCTGGGCGCGGGGCGGGGCTCTGACCCCCGCCGTGCCAGGTGCCGCTCGGCTGCGAGAGAACCCCAGTCTCCTGGTCTGGTTTTTCACATCTCCTGCCGCACACCCAGCACGGAAGACAGAGAGAAAAAATCCAGAGACGTGTGCAGGAAAGCCCCGATGTGCACACGCATCCCCGGCGGAGTCTCACGCTTGGTTCCCGCCTTGGGCCCCAGAAGAGCTCCCCCAGGTGGAGTGCGGGGAGAGGCAGGTGCTCCACCTTGCCGAGGTCAGCCAGCAGCTCCCCGGCTGGCCCTTGGGACCGGGGCGGGGCCAGTGTCCCTCAGGACAGCTGGGCACCCCACTGCTTTGTCTCAGAGGCGGGCCGCGTGGGCTTTGCCTCACCCTTGCTGGTAGGTGCACTTGCATTAGAAGCAACGGAAGGAGCTGTGTGTTCCCATTCACCGTGGTGCGGGCAGCGGCGTGGTCCTGCCATGGGGCTCGGGGACTCCAGGGTGCTGTGGGAAACTGGCCCTGTAGCTGCCGTCACCCAGCCTTAAAACCTGGCTGCTCTGGAGACTGAGGGCATGTCCTGGAGAAGAGCTGGTGGTGCAGGATGGAGGACAGAGCCCACCCTGGGTCATGGCCATGGTGTTCCCGAAGGGCAGACGCATTGGAGGTTAACTCAACCTCGGATCAGCTTCCAGCGAGGGTTGAGGACCAACGAGCCCTAACACAGCCCCTTCTTGTTTGATGGAAACGGGGGCATCGGGCACAGCCTGCGGCACTGGGCTGCCAAACAGGCAGTTTTCTAGGTCTACGACGATGGAGAATTTCAGAAAATCCCCCAAAGTGAGAGAAATCCACCGTTCAGACGTCCCGCTGTCCACACTCTGACACCTGCGCGGGGATGTTCCGAGCATTGCCGTGTGAATGTAATCTTTGCTCTTCCTCAGTCAACTTCCTAACGGCGTGGATGCTCGGTGCGTGCTGGGTGCGCGAATCTGGTTGGCGTTCCTGTGAAGGGAACGAGAGACCCCGGATGTCTGAGTCAGGGCCTGCCCGGTCTCGGCTGAGGCTTTCAGTCCCTGGGCCTCAGGGCATTGTGGTGGATCCGTCATGGCGCACAGGAGTGCTCCTCCTGCCTCCTCCACTGAAGCATCCCCCATCCTTTCTGTCCAGACGCCGGGCACGCGATGCCCGTGGAAGTCCACCTGGCTGGAGGTCTGCCGCCTTAACCCTGAAAGATCAGGCACAGAAGTGTGCAGTGTCCCCTTGTGCCTTTGTCACCGCCTTGCTTGGTGATTGGATAGCTGCACATCTTGGCCCTGCCGTGTGAGCTTCCAAGTCCTTGTTTGGACTCACGAAGAACACAGATAGAGAGACCCCCGCCCCTGGAAAAGCCTTTTAGCGCCGAGTCAGTGAGAGACACCATAATGCCGCCGGCTTGATGTCTTCTGTGTACAGGGACGTGCGGCACGGGGGCTGGGGCAGCGACTCCCGCAGGGGCTCACCCCAGTTTTCCTGTCTGTCTTCCTTTGAAATCCGCACCCATCCAGAGCTAGAAGGATCCCGAGGAGGATACTGCTCACCTTCCCACTGAAGAATTCGACCCCATGTGAGGCATGCCGGCTTCTTGGACTCCCTGGGCAAATCCCCGTGGCCTGCTCCATCTGCCCAGGTCATGGTCAAGGCTGCGGCTGCTCCCTGTGTCTCCTCTTCCCTGCGCCCTTCTGACTGTTTCTTCTTGCTGTTTCCTGAGGCCTGTCCTGCCCAGGGCTGCAGGAGTGGGTGTGTGCGCGGCCCCTCCTGGACAGCAGGCTGCCTCTGCTCAGGCTGGCCGTGGAGGCGCTCACGCCTCTGCGTTGGGGCTCAGATTCCAACCAGGAGGTCCTCAGAGAACAGCCAGGAGCTTCTGCCGTATTCTGGGGGAGAACCTGTCGCCCTGCATAGGTACTTGCTGAGCGCGCACCTCGTGCTGAGCCTGGCTCCAAAATCTCCCTGGATCGCGGGAGCAAGCCGACTGGGGTGGGAACTGGCGCCATCTGCCCAGCGAGGTGCCTCTGGGTTCCTTACGCAAGCTTGCAAGCTTTGCTTTCTCTTCGTTTTGCAGATAAATATCTGTGTCCCGACAGCTTCCTCCAGGGCTGCCCGGCCCTTGAAACAATGCCTGGAGTAATAGCATCACTTTCCCCAGGGACCGTGTAAGTCACACGCAGGGCAGAGCTGAGTTGTTCCCGTGGGATTCTGTCTTCCTGAGTTTTAAGTTTTCATGCTGTTTTGCAAAGTGCAGAAACTGGCATGGCACCTATAGGCTGCCTCGAATCCAAGTCCATCAGGCAGCTGTGGTTCACAGTGCGGACTCTCTGAGCTGGGAGAGAAAATAAAAGGAAACTTAGGAGAGAATGCTCAGGACAGATCGTCAATAGTCCGAGGAACGACCGCTCCACTTGATTGGTGGGGCAGTTTGGAGCAGAATTTTGATGAAAGAAGACGTTCCAGGCAGGGCTGGTGTGGACGAGCGGAGCGCACAGCGGTGGGGGCCGAGGGTCTGTTGGGGACGGGCGGGGGTGCTGTCTCCCTGCTGGACCAGCGCGCCCGGAGTTACCAAGGGGGATTTGAGGAGAAATCAGAGCTTTCCGTGGGAAGCCTGGATCGGGAATGAGCTGCCTCCCTCCAGAAGCCGGAGCAGACGGCTGAAGCCCTCACTTGGACGCCGCGCCGGGTGCTGGACCTCGGCGTGTGCTGGTCCCGCGGCCTCCTTAGAGCCCTCCCCTTGCACATCGGACCCCAAACACAGGCGGCTGCGTTATTCCAGAGGAGGAAAAGTGTGTAGATCCCTGAGGCTGGAAAGCAGTGACCCGTGGTGCTCCTGTGTGCAGACCGGCAGCAAAGGGCTGCTCCAGGATGTGGGGTTGAGGAAGGACACGCTGACACTGACTCTGTTCCCTCATTGGCCCTCTGGACTCTGGACTCTGGAAGCTGCATCAGGCGCAGGACCCGACCCCGTGTGCTCCCAGCAAGCGTGGCTGTGATGGGGCTGACTGCTGCCCTGCAGCCCCACCCTGGTGTCCCCTGTCCCCCATTGTCTTACCCAGGGAGACAGACATCACAGTCCACCCGTGCTCCAGCAGAGAAATCACCAGACCCGAAGCGTCTCTGCTGTGCCTCCCTCGGCCGCCTGCTGGACCTGAAGCTCTGCCCCGAGGAGCCTTTGCATCCACTGACAGGCGCTGCAGCTTTCCCGAGGAGGGTTTGCTGGTGCCTGATTCATTCCCCTGGCCTCTCAACTGCCGCCTGTGTGGCCTGGTCTGATGACCAGTGTGCGTGGACACCGGGCAGCTTCTCGCAGGGTGTGCCTGACTTTGCACAGCCCCTGCCTCACCCCAGCCCTTTCCTCTCCTCTCCAGCCTGCTCTCCATCCGCCCTCCCAGGCTCTGTTGGGTGGTGAGCAGGGAATCTTAAGCCAGCCATGTGCCAGAGGCGCCATGGGGCCACCGTCCAGGAGCCACCCCCACAGATGCCACAGCATTTTACATTTCATTTTACTTTTCATTTTACATTTCATTTTACTTGTTTATCTGAAAGGCATTTTACATTTCATTTTACTTTTCATTTTACATTTCATTTTACTTGTTTATCTGAAAGGCAGACAGACAGGCAGAGGGGGATCTCCCATCTGCTGGTTCACTCCCCAGCGCTTGCAACAGCCAGGACTGGGTCAGGCCAAGGCCAAGGCCAGGAACCAGGAACTCCATCCAGGACGTCCATGTGAGTGGCAGAGGCCCAAGTACTGGGTCATCACGGCTGCCTCCCTGCGTGTGTGTTAACAGGAAGTGGGAATCAGAAGCAGAGCTAGGACTTGCACCCAGGCACTCACAAGGGCGGTGGGCGTCCCAAGAGGAGTGGTAGCCGCCACACCGAAGCCTGCCTGACCCGGACTTTGACATAGAACCTCCCAGAGGCCTCCAGACTGTGGAATCCGGGCAGAGGAGCCTGCTCCTGACTCCTGAGCACCTGCACCATGGCGCTGCGTGGGCCATGAGGCCACAGACAGGCCGGGACTTCCACGGAAGCGGGGTTCATTCCTCATACCTAGCTCACAGCCCGGTGTCTGATGGGCCCCTGCAGCTGACCCCACAGCCATACTGGTGTTTCAGGAGCAGGTGGTCAGGAAGAACTTTGGATTTCCCCTGGGACGACCTTTCCCAGCTCAGGGAGCAAACATGGATTGTAGCCACATGAGCCCCACCTGGGCAGTGGAAACTGTGCTGTCTCTGGCCTGGGGCCCTGGGACCATGCTGTACATGTGTGCAAGGCCCGCCCCTTGAGCTCCTCCCCAGCCACCCACCACCAGCAGCCCCCTTGGGAGCTCACGCGTTTGAAATGAACAGGAGCACAGGCGTTCTGACCCCGGCGGGGGCATGGAGATGTTTCCTGCTAGTAAGATTTGGGGCTCACCCTTAAGTCAATGGCAGGGCGATGGACAGACCCCAGTAGAGTTGCTGGCAAGGCAGGCAGGAGGCTGCCGCTTCGGGGGCCAGGAAGGGAAATTAGGACAATTTATTATTTCCCTGTTGCACTGAGTAAATAGACTTCAAGATAAATTATCAGTGCCTGCGGCCTGCTTGATACAAAATCCTTACGTGAAAGAGGACTGTAACAAGCATATGCCGCCTGCCCTCCCCTTCCCGCTGGCACCTCCTGTGCACGCCCTCTGCACCCGGCAACCTTTGGCTCTTGGCCCAAATAATAGAAGAAGAATTAGAATAATCACTGGTGCAGGCCAGGTCAGCTAGCCAAGGATCTTCCACCAACTGCTGGGTTGTCTTTGCTGTGTTTTTTTCTAAGAATTCTTCAGCAAGCAAATCATGCTACATTGCGTCTAGAATATTTATTTTATAGAAAATGAAACTGTTGCGTTGTACCTGAGCCTCACTCAAGAGAAATATGGGGCATCCTTAACGACCTCCGTGCCAGTTAGGTGTGGTTGAACTGTGCCTGGAGGCTTCTGGGTTTCGTCTCTGTTTTTTCTTGTTGGTCTCTGATGGAGCACAGAGGAACCCAACTCACCTGAGCAGCCCGCGAGCCAGGTACGTGGACTTGGGCTGCTTTTTCTGTCCTTCAGTGAGTTATTCTGAGAGAGCGGAGGCAAGAAAAGCTTATGTCCAGAGCGCGGCTGCCTCTCTGAGCCCACGCACAGGTGGGGACAGGTAGGGCCTCTCCCTGGACACCCTGGACAAAAGCAGCCTCCTATCGGGCGCCCGAGCCCCTACTGTGTGTGTCCCACCTCCTCCTCCCTGCAGCCTCATCCCTGTCTGGACAGGAGTCAGGTCAAGGGCGCACCAGTGACATCTGCTGCCCTGGCCTGGGCTTGGTCACTGTATTTGTGACTTAGGGGTGACGATCCTGTATCATGTGGGGTTTCGGGGGGATGGGTTTGATTGGGTCCCTGGCTTGGAATAATGAGCAAGCTCCTGCTGGCATGGTGGTGGTACACTCTCTCTCCCTCACAGCTCCTAAGACAAGACAGAGGGAGGAGGGCGCTCCTGTGCCTCCCCGGAGTCTCTGTCCTGATGGCACAGATCCAAGGCCCTGGACTCCTCTGCTTCCTCTCAGATCAAGGGTGTGACCATGCAGAAGAGGGATGGGCATAAACACCTTTGCTCCTTTGAAATACAAGACAGGGATATTTGAAGGTCAAGGTTGCATCCAGAGAAAAAATACCTGGGTACCCATACATCCCCGCCCAGGGAAGAATCCAGGAAAGGTCCCATTGTGCTTGCCCTGGAGGAGAGACAGAAATGATGGGAGGACAGCCCCTCGCCGGGCACCCCGGCAGCAAGTGTTCAGCCTGGGAGGGTGCCCAGCGGAGCGTGGAGAGCAGGTTCCAAGTGGGAGGTGCTCCCTGCACAGCCCTGCCCCCACTGCGCTGTCCTCGCTGCCCTCAGCAAGCTCCGTGGTTGGTGTTCCGGGAACAGAGCTGAGCCTGCAGGAGGTGAGCCCAGGGCTGGGGCAAGTCCTACCTGGGGCTGCCCTCCAAGGTCAAAGTCGGCATCCAAGGACACCCCAAGACCGGCACCCGGGACTCTCCACTCGCCTTGCTGCGGGTGCTTCTGCACTGAGGGCTTTCAATACTCCTCCTCCTCGTTTTACGATAATTAGTAATAAGCATCAATAATGCAAGCCTCAAACCCGAACCTGCTATACACTTGACAGACCGCCGCAGTCCCTCCACTGAGTTTGTCTTCACTGTAAAACCAGAGACTGGCACACGAGCTGCAGGAGAGCGACCACCTTCGAGGTGTGGTGTGTGCTGGGTGGGTGGAGTGGGGGGTGCCAGGTGAGCCATGGGTGCAAACCCTGGGTCTGTCGCCGTCAGCGTCACTGCAGAGAGATGGCAGCCCGTGCTCAGTCAAAGCACCGCTTCCTTCTCAAGGTGAATGAAATGTTGGAAATATTCCTGTTTGGGAGTTTGCCCCCAGTTCCTTGTCGAGACCTGCTTGCTCGCGCAGACGGCACTCCAGCGCCAGAATCCTGGCGTCCCCGCCACCGCCGCGGCACCTCCCGCTTTTGAGAGACTCCTAAATGAGAACTTATTACCAACCTGTCATTCTTCCGTAATTATCCACAGTCAGGACGCGCTCCGTTGTTTCCATATCATTTGGAATGACACAGAGCAGAGCGCGCCCTCGCTGTGTACCCTGCACGGGGGGCTTTGCAGGGAGCACGTGCCTATTTGCATTTCGGAAGAGGCAGAGTCCTGACAGAGATTTTCCCGAGCTATTATGAAGCACTTATTAGCAGAGGTTGAACTGATTCGCCCCCCCATCATTTCCTTCCTCATAATCATTATTTCTACAAATTCTCTGTGCCTTCCAAAAATTCCAGGGCGCACTGTTTGAGCGGACTGTCTGCCACTGAAAGCATGATTCGTGCGGGGTAATTCAGCGGCAAATGCTAATGACCCCATCCTTAGAATTTCCTGGAGATCATCAGCTAGTGGGCAGATCACCCTGCGTGCATGCCTGCACTTGTGTGTGTGGTGGAGGCGCCAACCACGAGGAACTCTGTAAGTGTGTGGACACGCATGTTTGTGCACCCGTGTGCATGTGTGTGCACCCGTGTGCATGTGTGTGCATGCGTACCTGTATGTGTATGTGTGCTTTAAAGAGCAAGCCAGCCAGCGGGGTAACCTGCAGTGCTGCGCCTTGGGTCTCAATGGGCCTTCAAAAGAAAATTGTGCATGAAAAAAGCTCGAGTGTGCGGGGAGACAGGGGGCAGGGTTTGGCCAGCCCTCTGCATCTCTGAGTGCAGACCCTCCCTGTTGCCCCGAGTGCCTGGGCTGTGTGGAATTCCTCGGTCCCTGTCTATCCCAGGTGAATCTGAGTTTCAGGGCCCCCGTCCCTCCTTTTCACGGCCTCCTCTCTGCACATCCAGCTTCCTGCCTCATCTGCTTCCTCCTTGTAGGTGGGCAGCCGTCTCCAAGCTCACCTGGGCTGGCCTTGCTTTGTGTTCCCAGGATGCCCACGCCTGAGCCCTCCAGGTTGGATTCCTCATTCTCCTTGAGGCCCAGAGACAGTTGCAAAGTCCAGGGCTTTCCATCTTCAGGAGGGGCCGGGACCAGGGCCGGAGGTTTGCAGCCCTCTCCCACCCCTGGCACTGGCATCGTCCCTTGCCTGGGGTTGGCTCCCACACTCTGTCATCTATTGGTTCAGTCTCCTTTCTGTACCAGGCTTCGGGGAGATCTCGGCGGCTCCTGCTGTCCTCTCCCCCTCCCCTCTGCACAGGACAGCGCAGAGGACACGGCTGCTCTGCATGGCACCCGTCCCCAGTGCCACCTCCTGCCAGCCCTCGGTGAGACAGCTGTGGTTTTCCAGTGGGGCAAAGCTGCCCCCTCTCCCTCGTAAAGAAGGAGCAGGGGCAGGCACTGGTGAGCCTGCCCCCAGCCGTGCCCTGGGGAGCTTCCCTCGGAACATGGAATTAAATCCGAGCGTCACCATCATTACCAATTATTATTTATTGCATGCCCACCGGTGGCCCTGGCACGCTCCGGGTTTAATGTTTCAATAAGACCTTATTTGTACAGTTCCCACCAGGGTCCCCGATTTCAGCCCTTGTCCAAATCACCTTCTAAGTGACGCTTTAGTGAGTTTTAGATTCTCAGATTAAACCTTTCGAGGCTCTCATTTTCATGGTCTTTATGGTTCTTCCGCAAGAGCTCTGATGAGCTTTTTATCTAATGTTCAAAATGTCCTAGTCTTGTCTTCTGCTCCATTTTTCTTCTTCCCTTTCCTCCTTATTCCCGGGGCTGGCAGGTCAAATCCCATCTTATCCCACCCCAGGTAACCTTGTGCCTGCGGATTTGTCTGCATTTCTCCTCTCTGCCGCTCTGTACCCAGCGCAGGTGCCGAGGGGCTGGCATCCTGCCTGTGAAACCTAGTCTGGCGGAGGCTTCCCCTCTGTGTTCTACTGGGTGTCTCGGGGTCGTGCAAGGCCGGCTTGGGGAAGAGCTCCAGAGGCTGAGGTTAAAGTGGGGGCAGCTTTGAGTGGCCCCGGGAGCGGTGCTGGGGCTGCCAGGCGGCTCCACCTTGCCCGTCGGTTCCTCAGCTTGGCTTTCTGATGCACCGTGCAAAATTGCAAGCTGAATTTAGGCGAATCAGGCTTCATGTGAGCCAGTAACCATTTCTGAGTTCATCAAAGAGTACGCCGGCGCTGTTTTCTGGCCCTCTGCTGTTGGAGGGAACCCGGCTGCCTCCCTGGGAGGTGTGCGAATCCTGAGTGCCTCTGGACGCACCCTGGAACCCGCGCCTCTGCCTGCTCGCCGCTGTCGGGACACACTTCACAGGCGGCATCTCCACCGCCTACAGAATGAGATCCGAGCCTGGGAGAAGCAGAGGCGCAGCCGAGGCCGCAGCCTTCGGTTTCCGTCTTTGGAAAACTCGGACTAAATCAAGCTCAGACGGGCGGCTGTAAATCACGCGGAGGTGTGTGCGGGCGCGGCCGGCGCAGCCCCGTTCCGGGGACCATTTATCAGATGCCGCAGACTGACGCCCGCTTCCCTCAGATCTGACAGATCACACGCCACTTGCTAGCAGAACCGTGGCATCAAACACACACCCCCCGTCACTTTTGGACTGAAATGCAGAGAGGAGCCCCCTGCCCCAGTTCTGTAATCCCCCTAAACTCCAGCTGCCCTTGGGAGCAGCACGCCCCGACTTCAGAGGAAAAGAATTAGTGTTTCATTTTCCAAGAGTGTCACACCCCACCTTAATGAGCACTTAAAAGAGATGAATGTGCGGGCAATGAAAAGATTTATTCGAGATATTTAAATGATCTCTCTGAGCTGTAACGAAGCAGACGCCCTCGGCTCTCACGATGGTGTCTTTCTGTGATTTTTGACAATATTCGCCAGAAGTTTGTTGCTTACCTGCTTTTGTGCTGAGCGCGCCTCGTGTGCCGGGGCTCGCGAGGGAAGGGAGGAGAAGCAGGTGCCTCCTTCTGCGTGACGAGCAGGCCAGTGAAGGCACCGCCCCCCTGCTCCCCCCGTAAACATCTAAATAAATATCTCGTTAATATTTTAAGAAAAAATTAATAGTGCCCCAGCTCTTCCGTACTTTACAGCCCACTAAAAACCCTTGTGAGCTCTGTGGTGCCGTCCGATACAATCAGCCATGAAGTACATTACGAAGGTAATGTGGGTTTTAGAAGGGACTACGGCAGAATGTATATTTTCATTATCAAAAACGTTAAGCCATTTATCCTGCGGAGTCAGAATAATCATTAATGGCTGGGAATTTATGGTGCCAGATCTTAAACTAATGTGAATGACTCCAGGTGTTACTAATGGCTGCAGTGAAATGTGCCAGCACCTAAGACTTCTACTAAATCTGAGGTAATAGTCGAACGCTTAATCTGGACAGATGAGCAGCAATTTAACTGACACATTGATTGGATTC
This sequence comes from Sylvilagus floridanus, assembly GCA_949820135.1. Classification (NCBI taxonomy): domain Eukaryota; kingdom Metazoa; phylum Chordata; class Mammalia; order Lagomorpha; family Leporidae; genus Sylvilagus; species Sylvilagus floridanus. The sequence goes on along the minus strand of OX463235.1, from coordinate 77,666,506 downwards.
TCTAGGCTTAAGTGGCACCCGTAGTGGAGGTTTGCGGCCAGAAGGCAACCAGGAGGGCCGCTTAGAAGTCATTCTCCTTCCGGGCGCCAGGCCCCGGGCTGGCACAGGTTGCACGGGCCAGCATTTCCGTGTGCGTGCTCACTGCTCTGTGATGCAGGCGATCACCCGGTCGGAATCGCTCCTGCTGGCGTTTAACCCGTCTCTTGAAAACTGCTAGAAAATTCTCTGTGGCCATGGTCCCACAGCCAGGAGTGAGTGGCTCCGTGGAAGACCTCAAGCCAGTACACACCGTAACCAAGGGCATCAGGTCCCCAGCTCCATCCCACCCCGTGCCACATCCCCGTCACCCCATCCACCTTCTGGGGCACCTTTTGGGGGGGATGAGTTAGGCTGACTGGGACCCGGAAGAGGCTTTTCTGGTCCTGGATGGATTGAGCCTGAGTGGTGCAGGGGCCCAGGCTGCACTGGCTGGGGAGGGCGGGGCGAGGGGGCGCTGGTGGAGCTGCCCCCCCCCCGCAGCTCGTTACCAGTGACCGCGGGCGCCATGCGCATTGCTGCCCTGAACGTGGACGCTGCTGACTGTTGTCAACCTCCTTTGAAAGCGCATAAAAATAAATTATCCATAGGGTTACCTGTCGGGAAGACAGATTCGGTGCATCCGACTGTTGCAGGCGCTTCAGATGACAGGGGTGCCCATCATGCTCCCGTAATAGGGTCAAACAGCTGGACGGGGATTTAACGCTCAGCAAGGCCAGAAGGGCCGAGCACTTGTAGGGAGGATGAATGGAGCGCGGGAGGCGGCGGGACCTGTTTATTACAGCGTTTTTCTGCTTCACTGCAGATCTGTAATGATGGCCGCGGAGCTGGAGTGACGGTTGCCCTCGTGTGTTCGGGCTCCGTGGGCTGGGTGAAGGCAGAGGGGGCTGCTGCGCCCCTGCGGCTCCGGCCCACGAGGAGGTCAATTTCCTTCTCCTGACAGGCGGCCATCGGGCAGCGTGGCTGCCTTTGGTTGGGCCATGGAAGGTGAAGTGAAACACCGTGTAGTGAGTTTTTCTGAACGCCTCGCCTGGCTCAGGTCTTTCCGGAAAGGGGCTCGCGCTCCGTGTGTCGAGAGGTCCTGTCCAGGGCCTTTGTCCTCTGTCCGTGCTAGCACCAGCAGCAGCCGACTGCAACAGAGCACTGTGAAGCCGCCCCACTGAGGCAGCCTCCCGCTGTTCCCTGGGCGGGAAGGGGGATTTTGAGCTGGACCTGCTGGCCAGAAGCCTGTAGTTGCTAAGAATCCTCTTGTCTTCTGCAGCCACAGAGCTGGGAGCCAGTCCCCTCCCACAGTGTTGCCCACGGTAGGCACCTGCGGGGCCCACGGGTGCTGCTCATGCCACGTGGCCCAGGCTGGTAGCGATGTCAGCCCTGGGAGGGGAGTGGCCCCACCCAGGTGGTCTTGGTTCCTTCCAAATGGACAGATTCCTTGGCCACCTCCACCAGCTTGATTTTGTTTGAAATTAAAAGTCAGGTCCTCTAGCCAGTATGACGCATTGTTCACGAACTGGATTCCCTGAGCCCTTGTGTGTTCTTGGAGAAAGTTTAACCTGGTGCAAACGTCCAGGAGAGTATCTGACCACGGCAGGGAAAGGAGCGGTCTCGAGCCCGTGGCTCAGTAGCACCACCTTTGCAATAAAGGGGCACGATCGTGGCAGGCCGGGCAGGCGTCATCCGGGCAGCCGCATGAGTGCAGGGAGGCGCAGGCACACAGTGGCGGCCCATGCTGCAGACGGAAGGAGTGGGCAGATCCACAAAGAGCAGATGCACGGATTTACAACCACGACTCAGTGTAGTGGGGAACAGAGGGAAATCCATCATTAGTAATAAAAATACCAGACCACGTGGAGCATGCAGCATGGTGTCCCCCATCATGTGCACAGATAGAGGGCACTGGCATGGATCTCCCAGGGCTGGGGGCAGAATGGGAGCAGAGATGAGCGGACAAAAGGAAAACGTTTGATAGAAATAAAATCAGGCAGGCGTCCAGTGAGAACAATGCCGACACAGTGCGGCAGACAAGAGGTGTGACAGACTCAGTTCCACTCACCAAGGAGCAAGACAGCCAATGACGAAGCGGAGGCCCAGGCCCCGCTGTCGTTTGATGACCAGAGAAGGAGAGGAGAGGCAGCGCCGCAGGCAGAGCTGAGACCCCTGGAGGACGAGGCTCAGCCTGCCTGGCCCACTCGCCATTTTCCCTGGGTCTGAGCCCACTGCTCAGCCCCTGGGCAGGGCCCACAGTGCTTTCTATGAACTGGGATCTGATCACTTATAATTCACCCTTTCGTGTTACTGGTATACAAATAAAGAGATCAGGTAAGAACTCTCCAGCATTAGCAACGGGCGTCCAGTGGTCACAGACCTTCCCACTCCCAGCCCCTGGGGCTTCCGGAAAGATTGTCACCCCAATGGGGTTCTCGTGTACTTTCAGGAGATCCCGGGCATACACACCCACACAGGTGACGTCACACTGGGATCAGCCCACGCTGACTGCAGTCAGCGCATGTGTGGGCAGCTCTGTGCAATCTGGAGAGACCACTCCCCAGCAAAGCTGTGCTCTTCAGTTTTACACCCAAGGATGTCGAGGCTCAACAGCGCCCCTTGTGTCCCCGGGGCTGTGGCACAGCCCCCAGCACGATGCCTGCAGGAGATGGTACCATTTCCAGGGTGTCCAGGTGCAATGGCAGCAGACCCAGGCCCAGGCTGCTGCACGCCCTCGCCCGTCCCAGGGTGCCAGGCTTCTGCCCTGTCTCTGAGTCTCCCCGTTACTTCCCCCGACTCTTACTCTCTCCATTGTCAGAATGAATTAATTAGAAAAGACAGTGCCTGCGTCCACCAGCCTGCGGTTGGGGTGCTGGGTGCTGGCACTTGGCAGGGCTCAGTGTTCCCAGTGAGCGTGAGCGTGCTTTTAGGGACCCGGCGCGTGTTCCAGCAGCAGTGTGGTCAAACCAGTGAACGTGGGAAACGCACGGTGTGAACTGAAGGCTTCAAGATTGCTCCACGCACAGCCCACCGCCCGGACTCCAGACCTTTCATTGTGCAGCAGCTCAAGCAACGCTGTTTTGTATGTGCACCCATTTGTGAACTACACACACACACACACACACACACACACACACACACCATTGTGTATTAATGCACAGATTGTCAGCACAGGCAGCCTACAATGCCCGTTAGGAAACAGTAAAAACATAAAGCAAAGTAAGTGACAAAAAACCACTCCTTGGCGTCGAGGGGACACAATCAGCAACTGAAAGAGCTCCCAATGGCCAAAGCCACAAAATGAATAAAGTATAACATGAAGATCCCGGGGTCCACGCTGATATAAATACGCAACAGACTGTCACATCGCTGGGGCAGAATAGAAACCTCTCAGTGCCAAATAACTCCAAATGGTTCACGTGGGTCAGGCAGGTCCTCACTTTCACAGACGGGGGATGTAACACCCACCCACAGCGCCACAGCCTGCACAGAGGGACTCCCAGAGGAGGCATGGCCGGGGGAGAGGGAGTGACTCTGGAAGGAGACCCTGGCACACACACATCTCCACCAGGAGTGCAGAGCCACGTCCACAGTGACGCCTTGTCGACAGGACCCTTGATCAGATCTGGTGACAGTGGCACAGCACGCGGTGGTCTTTGCACCCAAAGCACACAACCTTAAACTTATCATGAGATAAACAGCAAACGAATGCCCCCGGAGGGGTATTCTGCACCTGCCCCACTCGTCCGAAAATTGTCCGGGGCATCCCCAAGCAGGCGGTCTGAGAAATCCATGGGGTCCTGCAGGCGTCCCAGGACGTTAGGTAAACATGAAGCACTCTGAAGAAACTGTACACCTTAGTAAGCAATAATGTATCACCAGCGGCCTGTCCATCACAACACTGGGGCCAGGCTGGGGAAAGGGGCGGTCTGGACCCAGGAGGTTGGCTCCATGATCGCCCCGTGTCACAGGTGAGGCCACGCCACAGAGCGCCACATCTGATGCTTCTCTGAACACAGCAACCTGGGCCTTCTGAGACCGCCGGAAGGCGCCCGTAATCAGCATCGCTCGGAGGCGCGGTCCCTCCCGTGGCACCTCCCTGCACCCGAGGTCCCGGGATTCCTGGTGCGCCCGGAAGCAGCTGCATGCTTCTCGGGGAAGTGGCCGGGAGGAGAGTGGGTTTTCTCATCAGGCGGCCCGCAGAGCTGCCACACGAAGCGTGCATAATTGCCATTTTCAATGGGCTCCATTCAGCAGCAACAATTTTGCAATTTTCTCTTTTCCCTGGGGCTGTCACCTGGGCCCCACTCACACCTGGGAGAGGCAGTGGATGGGGCTGCTGGGGTCGGCCTGGCAGCCCCTGGGGCCCAGCCAGCTTTGGGGCAGGGCGTGGCCTCCCCAAACCACCTGGGGTCTCATTAGCCCCATCACCCAGACCCTGGTGTGGCCCCTGCCGCTGACACCGGGTCCCTGTTCTCCCCTGGCGTGGCAGCTACACGTGGCCCCTCTGCCTGCCCCAGCCACACACGTGTGCACCTCCTGGCTCTGCATCTACTCTTCCCATGGCTCTCAGGAAAATACGTTGGCTTTAGTCCTAAAAAGCTGCTGTGCAGGCTGGTACGGATCCCTGCTCCTGTCACCCGCTGTCCCATAGGCTGGGGTGTGTGTTCAGGTGAGACTGGCAATGGTGCCAGGCAGGAACAAGCCTCCTGACACACTAGAATTGACAAGAGTTTTCTCAGGGGTGAGCCTCACTCCTCCCCTGTTTGACATCACCACGCTGATGCCTTGTCACCCGCATGCGGCTGGGCGATGGCACAGGCCTCCTCTGTTGGCTGATGTCACCGTGCACGGGCTATCTCGGCACGCAGGGGGTTCCTCTCCATGCCCAGTCGTGGGTGGCAGGAATGTCCCAAACCTCAGGGACCCTGTGAGGTCCTGGGCAGCCCTGACGGGCGGCACCGACCACCCACAACCCCACAACAAAATCCAACAGGCAGAAGACCGTCTACCTGCAGCGCGAGTCCCCCGCTGGGCTGCGGATTGTGTACCTTGGCAGTGCCGAGGGCCGCCGGCGGAGCACACACCCAGCTGGGAGCCAAATCGACTAATGCCCAGAATTAGTTTAAAAGCACTTGAGAGACTGGGAGAGAGAATATGGTTTTTAGGACTTCATAATTTAAAGGCCAACTCCACGCTACAGGAATATAAACGGACGTAGCGTTCTGGCAACAGCGGGGCTCACCGTTTCGTTTCATAATTAAAATATTCCAGAAGTCCTAAATTACAGGATATTAACTCCTTCTTAGCAAACCTTATGCCATTCCCCTCCCTTTGCGTTGGCTTAAAAGAAAAAAACCTTCTCCACGGAGACGGACAATGTTTTTAATAAAAAGTTGATAATCCACTCTCTCCTTACTTTAAAAGTCACTTGAGTCAAACCTTCCGACCGTACCACTCGGCAAGCTGCACGTGGCGCCTGGGAGTTTGCCTTCCTTGCAGGCTGAGCTGGAGAAGGGAAGACAATCTCTGAAGCACAGGGAAATGACCGCCCACTGCCTGCTGGGACAGGCGCTCTTGACAAGCGTGAGCTGCAGGCGAGACTGGCGTCCTCGGACCCGGGGCCGGGTTGCTGGCATGGAGCACCCAGCGCGGGGAGCCAGCGATCCCTGTGTCAACCTGTGTGTGCTTCTGTCCTCTGACTGGCAAAGGCAGCAAACCGTGCTCCCTCCCCACCAGGGAGCACGGCTCAGCAGTGAGGAAGCAGTGAGTCAGGACACAGCCGGTGGCCCGAGGGTCCCCGCGGACGGTGACGCTGGATACGAGGAGCCCAGCTCCGAAGGTCACCTCCTGCATGACTGCATCTGTGTGGCGTGCTTGGAACCACAGGGTCACAGAGATGAGGTTCAGGATTGCGGCTGGTGTGAGAGAGGTGGGGACGGGGAGGGAGCAGCATGGGCGCGCCAGACGCCCACGTGTGGCAGCAGGGCTCGGAGCTGACTGCCGCGCTCAGACCGCTGTTCTAGCATAACTGAGAAAATGCGAACAAGGTCGTTGCTGTGTCAGTTTCCTGGTAAAATAGCCATGGTTTTGCAAGGGGTTCCCACCAGCAACACCGCTCTGTATTATCCTTCATACCTTAGGGGATCTTCAATTATCTCCCTATAATTATATGGACGTTGTGTGTGTGTGTGTGTGTGTGTAAATCAAAAACTAAGCTAAGTCCAGCTCGTCTCAGCATTCACTAAAGCATAAATCCTTAGAACCATCATTATACTTTATGGTCCTTTCTTGCTGGGTCCACACCCTGCTGCCCGCTGCCGTCTGTGCTGTGCCCTGGTGAGCAGCTCTGTCTCAGCACCAGCCGGCCGCAGTCTGTGGGTGCTCCAGGGCGCATGGTGCAGGCAGGGGTCTGAATACTGGCAGGAGTCCTCAGAGGGAGGCAGGAGGGCCATGGGTCTGGGACGCCACCTCCAGGAAGCACCGGGCTTGCCTTTGCTTCAGAGAGGCCCGTGTTGTGACAGACGGGAGCCAACGTCACGGCCGCAGGGAACCAGGACCCTGTGCCTGGGCACCTGAGTCTCCGAACACACTCATTCTCCCCAATAGAAAATGGGAGCAAAAATAACCTGAATCCATGGGTATTCATGAGGCTCATGTGAGAGCGGAATGTAGCTGCCTTATCCCCACACAGCCGAGGCTGAGGGTGGAGGCAAGGCTGTGGGCTGGCAAAGCCCGTCCGGGCACCGAGCCTGTCAGCACCATGGGAGCAGAGCGTCGTCTCTGGCAGGGGCCCTGGCTGGAGGCTCCAGGCTCTGCTGCAAGACTGGCGGTGCCTTCCCCTGGGAGACCCTGAGATGCAGGGATGCGGGGTGGTGGGAGATCCGGGGCCCAGGTGCCTGACAAGGGGTGGGCATTCCCGCCTGGGGTCTGGGCAGAGACAGATCCTGAGAGGGCCGCAGGAGGGGACTGCCCGGGAGCCAGGGCTGCCAGGGCTTGTGCAGGGCGAGGAGCTAGGACGCCAGGGCAGGGTCCGGGAGCCCAGGCTGTGGTGTGCTGCTGTAGTTTGCAGGAAGTTGTTGGGGCTGGAGGCCCAGGGAGTGCAGGGGAGGGCGGTCGGCCAAAGCTGAGGAGTGCCTGCACCCCGTGTCCCAAGCCCAGCTCCACAGCCTGCCCCGTGGCAGGAGGACCTGGCCTCCCCGATGAAGGGTCAAGGACCATGGTCTTCCTAAGCGGTCCAGGAGTCCCAGGTTCCACGGTCCCTTGCACGGGTCCCAGAGGTGGAGCGGGCTGTGTCCTTCCTTGCTTTGCTCGCTTTATATGTGTGTGAGGGTCTGCGTGTGTCTATGTGTGTGTGTTTACACATGTGTGCACATGTGCCTATTGTGCATGTGTGTATGTGTGTGCATGTGTGCACGGGTGTGCATGGGTGTATGTGTGGATAGGTCTGCATGTGCCTGTGTGTACGTGTGTACATGTGTGTATTCCTGTATGTGCATGTGTGTACATGTGTATGTGTGTTCTTGTGCATGGGCCTGCATGTGCATGTGTGCCTGTGTGTGTATGCATGTGTACATATGTGTATTTCCTGTGTGTGCATGTGTACATGTGTGTGCTACTGTGTGTGTGCATGGGTGTATGTTGGGTGGGTCTGCATGTGCATGTGTGCCTGTGTGTGCATGTATGTGTGTATACATGTGTGTATTTCCTGTGTGCTAATGTGCATGTGTGTGCATGGGTGTATGTTGGGTGGGTCTGCATGTGCATGTGTGTATGTATGTGCATGGGTGTGTGTGTTTGCATATGTGTATGTGTGTGCATGCATGTGAAGTTGTCCCTTGATATTCATGAGGGATGGATTCCAGACCCCGCAAGGATACCCACATCCCTCCTATAATGGGTCAGTGTTTGCATAAGATCTCCCCACCTCCTCTTGCACACTCTGTAGCCACCCCAGATTACTCGCAACACCTAATAAGATGTAGAGACTGTGGACATAAGGGCTCTGCTGCATTGTTTGGGAATAATGATGAGAAACACAACCTGTGCATGTTCAGTCAGTATTTCCAGCATAAGATCTCCCCACCTCCTCTTGCACACTCTGTAGCAACACCTAATAAGATGTAGAGACTGTGGACATAAGGGCTCTGCTGCATTGTTTGGGAATAATGACGAGACACAACCTGTGCATGTTCAGTCAGTATTTCCAGCCCAGGGCGGGTTGAATCCTTGGAACTGGGTGTGACAGAAGTGCAGGAGCGACTGCTTCGCTGCACGTGCCCCCCTGGGGGAGACTTTGAGCAAAAGGATTGCATGGGCCAGGAGAGTTTGGAACAAACAGGATCAATAGATGAGAGTCGAGGGCCGCTGTGACTCCAACAGCTGACATTTCTGGGAAGCGGATGTAAGAGTCGAATCCACTGCACAAACTGCTCAGCTCATTCCGCAGTCTGAGCGGGGGACCAAAGCCATGGCGCCGCCCCGCCTCTGCCACCTGTCCACACCCCCTCCCCAGGAAACACGAGACTTGAGATTCCCACCATGTCCCTGGTCTGGGACAACTGAAGTCGGAGAAGAAGTTCTGAAAGGCATAAACTAAGGAACATGAACAGCAAGGGTAACCCCAGCTCCATCTCTTTACTGGGTCGGCGTCAGCCGGGAGCTTCCACTCTGCTTTGTTGCAGGTCCCCAAGGAAAAGAACATTCTGGATGACAAATGTGCTACACGTCAGCTCCTGGGCCAGGTCTGCAGCTCGACGGTGGCAGCTCATCAGCAGAACAGGCGTGATGGGGTAAGCTGTGCGCCAAGTGCATGGCTGCTGAGTCTCTCTCTCTCTCCCTCTCTCTCTCTCTCTCTCACAGCCTCCCCTGTACCTGGAGGGCTATACCTGTGTTGAGGGTATGCCAAGGCAGAGTTGAGGCCGCTGTCTCCCAGGGAGAGTGGGGGACCCGGCTGTTATCAGAGAGGTGTTCGCAGCTGTCCTCAGAGATGAGCAGATGGGCAGATTCAAGGCAGGGCTGACGAATTCCCATCGCGGAGTTTTGAAACACCTCTGCTTTTTCTGGGGCTTCATTTTTAATGCAAAGCATCCTTGGCTGCCCGATGGGGGCGTGGAGTGAACGTCTGTGCAGTGAGTGAGAGCCTGAATGGACAGCGGTGTGAGGGCGTCTGCCTGGTGGACACGGCAGGATGTCCTAGGACGGGTGCCCCTGGGGTGGGACAGCCTGGTCACAGGCTGGGTTGGTGCCTCGGAACCTGTGGTCCTGAGTCTGCGCTCCCTGCCACCTGTAGTACCTCGGGCAGGCACCGAAGCCCTCCGGATATGGGGATCACCGATTTAAATTCCCTTTGCTCTAGGATTGTGGTGACATGAGAGCTGCTTCCCCACAAAGGCTATGCCTGGCGCGCAGGGAGCGCACGACACCTACTCGAGGGCAGCATTAATTCTCAGCACCGCTCTGCCTTCCTTAGAAGGTCTCTTTGCTACTCTGATGAATATCAAGGATATCCGTTTGTTCTGAAAACCTTGGAGCAAGCCGGTCCCTCGCAGGCTGGGCTTAGCGAGCATCTCGTGGTTCGTCATACTTGGTCACAGCCGTCCGTCCTAGGGGGTTGATTAGCTGGGAGTCAGCTGAGCGTTTTGTATTTCTTTACCGTGAGGCTTTCGGAGGTAATTCCACCCATCATTAGAAGGCGGATTTGGCCTTCCACCAAGAACCCCTGGCAAAGCCACTGTTCCATCGAGAGACGGTGTGGGAGGCTGCGCGCTGTCTCCTGGGAGGGTGGCAAGAAATCCCTCCGTGGGTCTCAACGTAGGGTGAGGATGCATTAACGTGTGTGTGTGTGTGCGTGTGTGCACGTGTGTGTGTGTGAGAAGCAGACCGACCCTGAGACTCAGCCCATCTCTGGGTCTTCCTGAACCAAGGCAGGCCTGTGGCTGTGGTCTCTGGGGTCTGAGGCACAGTCCTGTCCCACTCCCCGCAGGTGTCCAGAGCCACTTTGCAGAGGACGCAACCTGGGCACCTGCTCCTTCCAGGGCACGTCGCCCCAGGAAGCCAGGGCGTGCTCACCTTAACCCGCGGCTGCCTTTTCTTCTGATGCCTGTGTCTGTGTCTTTAAGACAATAATTGCTGAATTGAAATCTGAGACTGTTATCTTAATAACCAATTACTCAAATAACTTTGAAATTGGCTTAAATTGGCTCGTCATGCTACATTTACCTGAATCTTTTTATGGGAAAGTTAGGAACAAGGAAAAAAAAAGTCTGGGCGGTCTGATTTGTTTGGGATTGCTCAAGAGCCTTGTTTGCAATAAGCAGGTGGCATGGGGTCCGCTCGGCTCTGACCTCTGCCTGCGCCCCAGGCAGAGCGCCAGTTCCTGTGCAAGCTCCGCCCTCCGGAATGCTGCAGCCCTGGGTGCTCTCTGCAGCCCTCACCCAAGCGAGGTGCTGCGTCGACTGTGTCACACGTGTGTCACGCTCAGATGGACTCGCCCCTTCTTGCAAAAAAGTCAAATCTCCCTGAGTGCTTTCCTTCTGGAAAATCATAGGCGAGGTTCCGTGGTTTTAATTTTGCTCTCTTCCGACAGTTATGAAAGCTTAAAGGTGAGAGTCACAATCTTTAAACTAAAGGAATTCACCATTTATTAGTGGTTTGAACAGAAGAGGTTAGTAGCTGGGAGCGGTGTACTTGGGTTTTATATATAGCTATAAACCCTGTAATAGAATATTACATCTTTTTCTCTAATAGAGTCTTATATCCCCTCATTTTTCTCATAGTCTAAACTGAAGTAATGGGGGTCCTTAATGTTCTCCGGATTGCACTGCCTTGCTTTTTTGCACTATTCCAAAATGTTGCTTTTGCCAACAGTGAACTGATTTTGCGAAGATCTGACTCACTCACTTTATTGTAGAAACAAGAGTAGAATGCTAGGCGCTCGCTGATGGCAGGCGATTCCTGCACACTGCCTTTTCCTTCAAAAGGATTTTTAATTGGGGGCCTCCTCCCACCAACCCCAGAGAGGGTGGGATTTCATGGTAACACTGTAACGTGTAGGTGCTTCCACTGGAAGGCACTGGGGCGAGGGCATGCCAGCAAAGAACAAAGATGATTTCCAGGTTCGGTATTGATCCCCGACCATAATAAAAACAAATGGCTCCTTCCAGATACACGACTACCCTCAGGGGAGCGAGCTCTCTGGGCTGCGTGCGGCAGGAAGCTGACGATTTGGAAGGCTCTGTGGGCTGGGAGTGAGGTCTGGGTGGCCCCGTGGCCCTGTGAGGCGCTGGCTGTGCAGGGCTGGGGGTGAGGAGGGATTTCTGGCCCCACCCTGAGTTTCCTGCCTGTGACATGAGGGGGACTGGGTGAGGACCCTCAAGCTGACCCGGTCTCAGCCTTGTGGAGGCACCTGCAGGGAGGTGAGGGGTGCTTGTGGGAGAGCCAGGGACCCCAGAGGCGGCAGCCCCTTGCCTGCAGGGTCTGGGGAGGCCCTGACCTGCCCGGAGTCTCTCAGTTTCTATCTACAGAGCAACGAGCCATCACATTTCCTGCCTCCCCGCACGTCTTGGGGCGGACCAGAGGAGAAAAAAGTACAAAATGGAGTTGGAAAATTGGAAAGTGCTCCATCTGAATATGAAATATTAGGGCTCTCCCGATGCAGCACGGTCTCCAACCCCATCATTCACCTCGCGCTCCGGGAGGAAGTCACGTTGTCATAAAAACATCTTGGAGCAGCCATCCATTGTGCCTGTAGGCTGGGCGAAAACGCAGAGAGATTTCCAAAAGAATGCGATTGTAAAACCGTAAAAGAATCCAAGTTCAAAAGCCCTTGAAGACTGCTGGACTGAGCCTTAATAATTCAAATGATTCAGCCAAAGTTGTTCTTTCTCATGTCATAAAACATGTGTTTTGGACAAACCAGATAATGTGTCATAAAAAGCTCGGGCGGGATCCAGAAAACACGAGTTCTCGGGTCTCCTGTTTGGGATGCCTGGCTGGGCTCCCGGGAAGAGGGGGACAGGGACAGCGGTGGGAGAGCGGCGTGTCCCCGGGCTCCTGGGGCCCCCCATCCAGAGCTCCCCCTGCTCCCCTTCCTCCCTTCTCCCTTTTCTCTGGGGGATGTCACGGGGGCCCCAGGACTTCGCTGCAGGGTCCCCTCTTGCTCAGAGCCTGGGCTGTGGGCGTCACAGGGAGACCCAGCTCCGGATGCCCTTGGCAACAGGAGATTCACGGGCCAGGAGGATCGCGGCTCCAGGCTCTGGGGAGCGGGCTGCGAGGGAGGAAGGCTTTGGGATGGTGTCCTGGCCTGGGTTAGCTTGTTCTGTTTTTGGCGATGCTGCAGCAGCTTAAAGATTTACGAGATAACACATTTGTTTTTCCTGGAAACTCTTTAATATAAGAAACAGGTTTGCAACTCCGTCTGGGACCCAGAAGAAGGAAGCCAAGGCTCTGTCTGCCCGGGACGCAGCCCAAGGACTGAGACTAACGCGGTTCTTGGGGTAGCGATTGGGCTTCTGCCGTCGCACAAAGGACACGCAGATGTTTATGAAATGTCAGGCCTCTGGGGGCTTTTTGCTTTGGATTCCGCTATGGAGCATCCATGAAGCAGAGTAGAGGAGTCTGTGGGGTTTGTGGGATCCTGAGTCCTAGGATCTGTACGAGAAGTTGTACCCCTTATGTCAGAAGGGCTTCCGTACAGGAGGAGTCATTCCGGGAGAGGAGGGCCCAACGGCTGGAAGAAGATCAGAGCTTTGGAGACAGAGCCAGGCCCGCTGGTCCCCACGCAGCAGAGCAGCCTGGGAAGTCCGGCCCAGCAGGCGTCCGAGCTGCTGCTGGCTAGCTGTGGCCCCAGCCAGAGGCCAGCTGCCTGGGACCTGCACAGGTTCTAGGGGGCGCTGTGGACAGCAGGGCCTCCGCACCTCGCCAGTGATTCCTGGCGGCTCCAAAATCCCCCTTGGAGAAGGAAAAGAACAATCCCGCTGTTTTGTTTGTGCGCCCACTTCACAGATGTGAACCGTTGAGACGTTATTCGGATGTAGACCCTGCACATTTTTAGAGCTTGCACAGTGCTATCAAGACAGGATTTGTCTCGCTAGCGCTCCCTTCTTGAAGTTCACTTCCCAGCACACGATCTCCTGCCGTGGCAGGCTCTAATGTCCATGACCCCTGCGTCTGTGTCATGCCTCTGTTTGGAGACAGATGCGTTTTGAAAGGCGAGCTGATGGCTCGAGCGTTCCGTGGAGGCCTAAAGGCAGAGACGTCAGCAGCGTGGAGCTGTGGAGCAGCGTGATCGACAGTGCTGGAAGCGAAACGCAGAGAGTGCATCCCAGCGGGAGTCTTCCACGCAATCCCAGCTGAAGAACGAGGTCTCCCGCGGCAGCTGTGCGGGAACCGGCCTCGCTCTGCACGCCTGGGCCCCGGCTGCCTGCTGCGGGCCTGCCTTCTCCGTGGGTTACGACACTTCACAGGGTAGAGGCGCAAAGGACAGAGGCAGCGCCGTGGCAATGACTGGCCAAGACCTCGGGTTTGTCCAGATCAGGTTCAAGAACGCAGAGAACAAACCTGATTTGTTTTGGAGCGAGCGTTTGGCCAAGCAGTCAGCTGGCACAGCGGCATCCCAGGTCTGCGTCTTTCCCGGCACCAGCTCCTGACTCTGGCTTCCTGCTAATGCACATGGGGCAGGCAGCCGTGATGGCTCAAGCGATGGGGCTCCTGCCACTCATGAAGGAGACCTGGCTTGAGACCAGGCTGTCAGCTTTGATCTCTCAGCTGTTCGGGTGTCTGGGGAGTGAGACAGCAGGTGGAAGCTCTCTCGCACCCTGTCTCTCACAATCTCTCTCAAATATACCCGTACTCAAAGGCTGGTTAATTTTGTTAAAGGAAGAGGAGAACAAAACTGCTCTTCCAAATCACATACCTCAAGTTGGAAAACAAAACAGAAGAGTGAGATCCCAGCAGAGCCTCCTTGGGCCCTTGTACAAGCAGTGGCGAGGCCACGGAGGGGGGCAGAGTGTGACTGTCACCACTTGTTACCAGGCAGCCTCTGTACCTTGCATGGTCCCAAAGACAGCCCGAGTCACAGAAGCTTCCAGAATGCGTGCACGTGAGCTGCCACGCAGCTGGACGGGGGATGGAACAGCTGAAGGCAAAGGGCAGCACATGGGGTCCAGCGACCTGCAGGGGCCTTCGGCCAATGTAACGCCGTGTGTCCGGCAGGTCTATGCAAGTGGAGAGTTCTCACGAGTCAATGACGATTTTGTAAACCGCGATCGTGCTGAAAAGTGTGTTTTGTGTGGAGACTTGGGATCACGGTGAACCTGGGAGAGGCGGCCGCTCCCTGGTGCCGATCCACACCCCGCTGCACCCCCAGGGGCTCCCAGGCGCAGACTCTGCCGGGCAGAAGCATCACTGGCCTCTGGGCCTGGGCACAACGCAGGAGCTCGCTGAAGGGCAGGGGGCAGTGCTTGTGAGTGTGCGCGATGCGGGATGACCTTGAACGTGTTCGAGTGGCCTGTGTCAGAGCAAGTGTCCGGCAGGGCGCTTGGCTTCCTGAATTGCCCAAACCCAGCCTATTGGGGTTGAAATCCAGTTTGAACGAGCAGGCTCAAAGGCCCGACGAGGACCCAGCTGTCAGTCGCCGGAGTCCGTCCCTTCCAGTACCCCAGGGTCGGATCCCACACTGACGCCGAAATCCATCACACAGCACCAGGAACCCTCCACAGCTGTGCCCGAGGCTGGGGCTGGATTGAGGAGAAAGTTGACTCAGGCCAGAGGCAGCCAGACAGTGGACCAGGGAGATCCCTTCTAGGCAGGACGGTCATCGCGCCCAGCTGCTGAGCAGGGCACACACATCATCAGGCACCGGCAGGAGACGGCAGCTTCAGAGAGCACATCTCTGATTTCCGGTCCACGTTCAGGCCGAATGTGCAGGAGCCGAGAAGAGCCGGAGAATCCCAGCAGCATGTGGTGTGCAGTTATGACGCTGTATGACCCAGGGGCAAAGGCGCGATTCTCACTGCGCCCTGGTGCGGCGCTGAGAGGCGGCCTCACTCAGAGCGCACTGGCCAGCACGAGGAAGCACCGCAGGCAGTGGGCGTCGGAGGACGGGAAGTTAACAGAGGGAAACCTCGGGGCTGAGGGGCTCTGGCTAAAGCCGCCTAATGGAATTCTGGCTGCAGCTGGGCTGGGGCGGTCAGTTGTCGGCAGGTGAAGGAGTCGGCACGCTTGGCCGTGGGGCTGACACGCACGAGTCACAGGAGGAGGAACACGGGAGAGAGCCGGGAGTACAGAAGCCGAACAGCCAGAGCCGTCCCGGCTTCTCCAGCGCAGGGTCGCATTGCAGCGCCCTCCTCAGCTCTCCTGGAGGACCTTGGTCTCTCTGAGGCTGCCATCTGCCGAGCGGCGTGGGGGGAGGGGGGCGAGGTGGCTGGGCCTCCAGGGACACCAGGGACACCTCAGCTGTGACCCAGGGGCTCTCAGAGGCCCTGCTGGTGCTGGTGAATGCACAGGGGCCCAACCGAAACAGGCGGGGACAGTGCCTCCCCCGCGCCACCTGCCCTCCCACCATCTCCACACCCTGCCCCCAGGGCTGCTGACAAGGGGGCAGCTTTGAGACTTCGCTGGGTTCTCTTCTGCCATGGACACAACCTCGTCACCTGGAATGACTTCCTCCAGCGTGGTTGGAGCAGACTAAGAGAGTCACAGTCCAGCAAGGGCCCTCTTTGTAGCCGTGTCCCAGGAGGAGCTCTGCCCGGGCCCCGTCCTCTCCCGTGTGTGCCCTGTTCTGCTTCCTGGCCCTCGAGGACAAACCCCACTGCGCGAGCAGCCAGTGGAGAGGCTGGAGAATGGCGGCACAACACATAAAAACACATAAAAACACGCACGGGCGTCTTCAGGATGTCGTCCTGGAAGCAGCGGGCAGGGGCATCTGGCTGCCTCTCCCCCAGCTCCACTTCCTGCCCTGCAGGACCGCGGCGTGCGGGCAGCTGCACGCCAGGGGCCGGGTATCGTGCGCGTGCTGAGTCCCACTCCCTCGCCTCATTTCCTCGGCCCGGCGTTCCTTGGGGTGGCTCCTGCTTCAGGATTAAGACCCAGAATCTCCAAGAGATGTCCGCTGAAGCGTAGTCACCGGAGTCAGGATGTGGGAGTGAGATGAGCGAGAGCCATGGACAGACGGATTTGCACTGTGGCGCACAGAGATGTGCCACATCCCTCAGCCCTGGGATGTGGCTGGACGGGAGGGTGCTGTGCCGTGTGAGGCCGGCTGGGCGCCGAGTGGCTGAGCCGGCTGATGCTGCTTCCCTGAGGAATCTAAAGTGGTCAAACTCGCAGAAGCAGGGAGCAGAGCCGTGGGCACCAGGAATGGGGGGCAGGGAGAAATATTGGCCAAAGGTGCACAGTGTTGGTTATACAGGATGAACCAGTACAACATAGGGCCCTTAAATAGCAATGCATTGCTGTAGGCTAAAAATTATGTCAATACGGTAGATCTTATGTTAAATGCACTTAGCCCAAATGAAAAAACACACTTAGAGAATTACAACATAAAAATACTCTGGGCAATAAGAAAGTCTGTGTGAACAAAGACAGACACATGTGTGGCCAGGGTCCTGTCGATGGCTTCACCTGTATTTGTTTACCTCCAAACTCTCGGGTGGTGTACATTAAACAGGGCGGCTTCAAACACATTAATCGGACCGTCGTGAAGTGGCTTAAGGAACACATAAGGCGGACTCCAGGGAAGCAGCCAGTGTCCGGCTGACCGCTGAAGCACAGGCGTCCAGTCTGCAGGCTGAGTGGGCTCACAGCCAAGCTATGTGGCCGAGTGGGCGTGCAGGGACACGGGGGGGCGGCTGTGTGAGTGGCAGCCTAGCGGCGAAAGGATGCTGAGCCAGTGTCAGCTCGCAAGCAAGGGGCACAGGTTGTGTGATGGACGCGAGGAAATGGGAGGCCCAGGCAGAGATGCAGGTTCTGTCCCACTAGGGCGGCTGGGATCGGGGTGACGCGGGGCGGAGTGAAGCAGCTCCCGCCCCCTCGCTGTGGACTTCGCCGTGCGCCTCCGCGTCCGTTGGTCTCCTGTGCAAGCCACGTGGCTTCTGCTCCCGTGTCCCAGCGGCACCCCTGTGGCCGTGAGAAGTGACATCGGCCCTCCGCGGTGCTGTCCTTTGCATCGAGCGACAGACCGTGGAACACATAACCCTGATGCCCATGAACACAGGACGCTTGCTCTGCCTGCCACGTTTCGTCGCCGGAAAACCGGCAGCCGGACTCAAGCACCTGCGTTTAATTTTCATCGGGAGCCCCGTTCTCAGAGCTGAGCTGCACGACTTCCGTGCCCCTGGCCTCTGCTATGTCAGAAATGCACAGTGGCAGGTTGGCACATTGAGGCATTAATAATTTGCTATATGTGTTACAGATGTTGCATAAATGAACAGTGTTCTATCACTCCTCCTTGACACTGGGGCCCTTGGGGTGGCAGGCTAAGACCCAGATCTGTCTACAACCTGCCTGCTGTGGAAAGAAAGGGGGAAAAAGTGGCCCCGCAGAGCAGAATCTCATTCCAGCTCGCAGAGCCAATTTTTCAGATGTTCCCTCTTGCCTGTTCCTTGTTCCTCCACTCAGACCTCATCTGGCCACGATGAAAAACGATGTGATGCAGTTTTTTATTCTACGCCCGACACTCCTCTGTGGTTCACTGACTGCAAGCCCCACAGAGGTCGTGACACAGGGAACAGAAATGTTTGGAAACGGCCCAGGAACAACTTTTGGCTTGGCCGCATATGCCCAGGAAAACAAAACCGCTAATTGCTACCCCCTCTGCTCCCGGTCTGTCTGGGAGGAGCCCTGGGCGGGCGGGCGGGCGCGCGGGGAACGCGCACTTTCACGGGCGAACGTTGCTGAGCCGTCAGGTGAGCCGAGCGCACCAGGTGCCCGGCTGCCCCGGCCGGCAGGCTCTGCGGTTCACATTCTGACAGCAAACAGCTGTAGATGCTCTTATGCCTGATTCAAATAATGAAATCAATAGGCTACACCACAGTTTCAAGTTTCCACAAACAAACTTGTATGAAAAATGATATTAATTTATCTGGGATGACTTCAGCCAAGAAATAGATTATTCTCTGTCACTTCTGAGGGGCAGGGCGAAAAACAAAATCTGAACTATTACCAAAAAACTGTCGCTAGGAGAGTCGAGGGGCCTAATAAGCAAAATGTGTCTTTTCAGTTTAGATTAATCACAATTGCTTGTTTGTTCATTCTGCGGCTGCGACCATGTTTGAAATGCTAATAAATTGGGTTTCCTTTTCATCCGTCTCCTTGGGAGAGTAGCCCTTTCCAAACATAATACACATGTCGGCAGCCTGCCCGAGTTTTTCTGTTTTTCATATCATATACACTTTTAAAAAATGCCACACAGCAGTGAGCCTTCTATTGAATAATTCCAGCACGGGTAAAACCTGAAGTTAGCGATCCAAGTTGAAGCCAAATGGTGCCAGATAAAATTCCAATTTAGACACGGTTCCAATTCACGCCGCTCTCAGCCCGTAACCTTCCGTGCGCATTGCAGCCCGAAGATTTAATAGTGTCACCAGCAGGGCACGCATAAATAGCAGCTTTTATTGGCCACTATTTTGGAAATGTCAGGAGGGCTACAATATGGTTCTGGTTTGCATTCGGCGTCAGCCCCGCACACCTAGCTGCATCGTGAAGAGCGGTGTTCACTGGGGCATATCATAATTCCACGTGAAAAGGTGTTTTCACCCAGAGGCTTCCGCTGGGGGACTTGGCACACACTCCCCCACAGCAGTGAGAATCCGCACCCTCCTGTGGGGTCTCCAAGGGGCTTGGGGTCCTGTGCGGGGTGTGGTAGGACCACAGGCCTCGCTCCCAGGCGGCTCACGATGTACATGCAGTAAGCAGCTCTGTCCCTGGACGAGCGTCCATGGAGGCGACTGCAGGGACAGGGGACCGACCAGGGGTGATCCATCTGGGATGTGAGACGAACTGAGAACACGGGTGGGAGGAGAATGGGTACCCACCCCCGTGAGAATGGCCAGTGGGGCTGGCACCCCAGGGGGGGTGGGTGTTGTGCGGGGGACAACGACTCAGGAGTGGTGTTTCCACCACAGTTCCGAGTCCTTCTTGTCCGTGTGCTATGGCAGGAGACACACACTGCCTTCAGGTGGGGCCTTTACCTGGGCACGTGGCCAGCTCAGTGGATGCGCCATGATCCCAGACAGCACGTGTCCGCTCCATGTCTGATACAGGAAGATCTACTCAGGGCTGGGGGCAGTTCGGGGACCAGGAGCGGCGCTGCTGTGTGCTGTTTGCTGTTGTTTGCTGGAGGGAGCACAGCAGAGTCGTGGGCCCCTGAGTGACAGAGCCTGGGCTCCAAGCCCTCCCCGGGACAGCTGCGGACGTGGGGGTCTCAGAGGAGCCCAGGCTGCCCTTCTGGGCCCTGCTGCGTCCAGGAGTGGCCAGTGTTGTTTTTTTTAACCGCAGACAAATGATCTCAGTGCATGGATTTCCACTCCCTGCTGCTCCTTGGCAAACCACGCAGTCCTGCTCACTGCGGAAATGCCCCCGAACCTGGGCTCCCGTGGGCACGCGTGAGGAGTTGATGACAGCTCCACAGGCACCGCCCAGCTGGCCCCAGGCTCTCTGAACTCCCCTTGGCAGGCGAGCCTGAGAGCAGACCCATCCCCTCTGCCTGCTGTGAACCGCCCTGGGCGCCTGCCCCACTGTCTCAGGTCAGCTTAGCAGGGCCGGCTCTGCGGGGGGCAGTGTGGAAAGCCCTCCCCTTCCATGCCTGGATGGCAACAATCCCCCAGAGACAGCCCCGAATATAAAACCAATCGACGAGGAAGCCCGGCTTGTTTCAGGAAACCGGAGAGCTTTTTCCTGTTGCAAAGCCAGCCCCATTCCTGTGCGTGTTCATTTATGGGCGACTTTAACAAATGTTTTCAACCAGATTTAGAACAGCTGGTTTTCCAGAAACTGCAGGAACATAAAACAAGAGCTTCGTTTGGTGCCATACCCAAAAAACAGAAGTTTGAGACTCGGGCTCCGTGGCCCTGGTGGCTGCGAAGGTGGCCTTTGCTGGGGGAGACGACGCAGAGCTGGCCAGATGGAAATACCTCGTGTGTTGTTCGGAATGAGTGCCATTGAAATCATAGATGCTGCCGCTCTGAGACCTGGATGAATTTCCTAAAACGTGCACACGGACCGAGACAGAAAAACGCCAAGTGTCCCACGCCAAGGCTCGCAGACAAGGGGAGAGCGTTTACGTCTCCCCTTCTTAAAAGAGAAAGCACTCCACTTCCCACACGGTGCAATCGCAGACTTTCCGTTAAAAAAGTCTCTTCCTGGTGCAAACGTTATTTTCTGTCTTCCGCCTGCTGGGAGGCTCCCTCCCTCCCTCCCACCGCTGATACCGGTTTCATTGGCTTCCAGAATCCAGCAAATTAGCGAAAGCTTCCCAGACGGTCAGAATCTTCGTTCTGGAGGTCAAACGCCCCCTTCTTCACACCGGGGAGGTGGGATTCGGGGGCTCCTGTTTTATATTAAAATTAAAAAGCCAGCTTGCACTCGTAAGAGGAAGGATTTCCCCGAATACGATTCCTGATGCTGTAGTTCTGGTTCCTATTCCCCTAGCGGCACTGCTGGCTAATACGCCAGGTATCAGGGAGCAGGGATGGCCGAGAACATGTTTATTAGCACATTAAACTCAGTGTAAGCACCCAGGGCCAACGCTCCCCTGGACAGCAGGACCCAGGCAGTCCACATGGTACAGGCCAGGCCCGCCCCCCAGGGGTGCCTCGGAGCCGCCTAAAGTTCCCGGTTAAACTCAGCACTGACGTGGTAACTAATGCAGCCCCATGCGTTTCTGAATTGAGCAGAACCCAGAGGCCCTGGCTTAGAAAAGACACCGTGTGATCCCGGGCAGAACGTGTCCAGTCACATCCGGGGGTGGAGGTGCGTCCTGTGGGCCCGCAGACAGAATCCCTGGGGCAGACGGGCCCGAGCGTCCAGATAGCCGGCTGTGCGTGGGGAGCCTGGAATCCCAGGGGTCAGGCCTGGCCTTCCAGGGCTCCCTGTCCACTTCTGGAGTGAGGTTTTCTGAGCTTTGCTGTGAAGAGCCGGTGCCAGGGCCCTCAGCTCTCCTGGAGGAGTGACAACCGCTCTGCTTGAGTCACAGGTCCCAGCCACGAGGCAGTAAAATCCGGCCAGGCCGTTTGCAAGGTGAGCTGCTGACCCACAGAACCCTCCCAGGCCGTCCTGCATAGGGCACCGCATGGCACACTCCCAGATGCCCTGTTGGGAAGACAAGTTGTCCAGAGCCCAGGCCGGAGGAGCCGTCCCGTGTGCAGGGACACCTTGGATGGGGCTCGCCTGTGCTTGCAGCGTGACAAGGGGAGGGACAGTGGCTAACCCAGCACCCTCAGCCCTCTCGACTTCCGCTCTTGGGCTCCAAGGTGGCCCCTGGAGAGAAGGGGGTGCAGGTGGAGGTGTCAGAGGGAAGTGCTCAGGGGCCCTGTCAAAGCCTTTGAGAGATCTGATGCGGAGCCCCGGAATCGGAGGCACCATAAATGCCACCGCCCGGCCTGCAGCCCTCGGGGGCCCCAGCGCCCTGTGTCAAGCGCTGGGGCCTGGGCTCACGCTGCTCTGAAGTCCATGAGAGGCTTTTCCACAATACACATTTCCCATGAATTTGTAAAGATTTATTTGAAAGGCAGACTTACAGACAGAGGGATACACACACACACACACACACACACACGGGTTTTATGAGTTTTGCTGCCCGACGCCACTCACAGTGGCAGGGCCTTTGAAACAGCTGGGACGCGCCGGCCAGAGCAGAGGCACTACAGACGCTGCACGGTCAGGACCGACCCTTGGAGAACACAGGGGCGCTGGGAGCCCCCCGTCCGGCTAGGCCCACTTCACACATGTGCTGGGGGGAGGGGACCCTCCAAATGCTCCCTGGGGTTCCTCCAGCAGAGCCGGCTGCCCCCCTCCTGCCCTTTGAGTGGAGGCCGGGCCCCGATGATGGTCTTTCGCTGAAGTCTTTGGTGACCCCTGGTGTCGCCGACAGCAAAGCTTCTCCTGACGGAGGCCAGTCGGATGTTTGAGCGGACACTGGCCCAGCTGGGACTGGCGCTGTGACCACGTGGGCAGTGACTAGTGCAGAATCTTCCAGATGCTCCGTATGAAGAGCGATCTGAGGCTCAGAAACCTTAGGGCTTACCTGCAAACCCTCTTGGGAAAGAGGAGTTCCCCCCCTCGATCCTGTTCACCAGATACTCAAGATGTTTTGGGTTTTGGGTAAAGGCTCTTGATGGGATATTGGGAGCGAACCCTTCTGTCTGTCTCATTCTGGTAGAAGCAAATGAAGTGAGCGTGGGGCCAAGGCTCCACACAGCAATCCCCAAGCAAGTGTCCTTGTCTACAACGTGAAAATGTTGTACGTGTCGACATCACACCAGATACACAGGCACTGCAGCACACACACGTGTGCATACATGGGTAGGCATGAAACAGGGACACATGCACACACATACACACAACTTCTGAGTTGGTCACCTTCCAGCACCTGTCCTGGAGACTGTCACCGTCACCCAGCAAAACGCATGGTCCCCCAGGGCAGCTCTGATGCAGCTGTGAACTCAGATGGCACACGACTGATTGATCTATGTGTGTTATCTATAGACAGATCCATATCTACACACAAAACCTATTTACATAATTCTCTTCAACGTATGCTTAATGTATATAATGATCACTAAAATGCATGCATCAGAAATATGAATTTTAAACTGAAACTCTAAGGAGAGGAGTTGACATTGGACCTGAAGAGTTAACACTCTTTAAAGAGGAAAACCATCTCTGTAAAACCACAGGGACTCAAAGGAATCAGCTAGGATTGGAAACTGGCAAACAATATCAGTGTAGAACAATGCGTGTTACTTCTCAAGGTTGGGTTTAAGAACAAACCAAGAAGAATCAGGCCATGGAATTTTGGAATCCAGCCTAACTCGTGACTATTTGAAACCCGGGGCTGTGGATACAGCATCGTGCATTTCACTGTTTATTTTGAAATAATTATAGATTTGCAAGAAATTGCAAAGATAACAGTGCATGCCAATACCTCTCCCCAGTATCCTGTTCATGGTAACAGCTTGTGAGATTGCAAGTATGGTATGAAAACCAGAGAATTAATGCCGAAGCATTGCAGATCATGCTAGTTTCGCCTGTGTGTGTGTGTGTGTATGTGTGTGTGTGTGGCGTGTGCAATTTCCGCACCTGTGCAGAGCGGGGATCGGCAGGTAAAGACACAAAGCTGCCTCGCACTGCACCCGGCTTCCTGTCTGGGTCTGCAGTGAAAACTCTCCGTCCTCTCCTCTGGTTCCTGCGCCCTTCTACCCCTCATCAGTCTTCCTGCAATCTTGTCAGCTCGGGAATGCTGCGTGTTCGTAGCCACATGGCACATCACCCTTCAGGACCGAGATCCATCCCAGTCCTGTGAGCTGACACGCTGTTCTTTCTTATTGCCCAGCGGTATTGTGTCACTTGGATGCACAACAATGCAGCCGTTCACCCACGAAGCGGCTTGGGCTGTTTCCAGTTTGGGTTTGTGGCAAACAAAGCTGCTCTGGAGATGGCTGTTGGGGCACATGCCCAGGCGTGTGGCCGGTGTTCTGTTGGAGACATCACGTCTGTCCCACTGACACTCCCTCAGCAACTGTAAGGGATCCAGTGTCTCTGTCTCCTCAACGGTGTGGGCACTAACACAACTTTTACACGATGTCAGCCGCTCTGACAACGACAGTGCATTGTCATTCCTGCCTGCATTTTCCCAACGGGGGAGGAGATTGAACGCACCTGATGTGCTCGTTTGCCACCGGCTTGTCCTCTTTCTGTGAGCAGCTGGCCTCTGCCCATTTCCTAAGTGAATTGCTTGAAGCTTTCCTGTTGGATTCTGAAAGTTATTTTTATCCGTCTTTTGTCAGATACGTGGTTTGCAAATATTTTCTCCCTTATTTCGTTCTCTTAATAGAATCCTCACACAGCCAAAGTTTCACGTTTTGTTGAAGTCCAGGTTGTCAGAACAGTCACTCGTGGAAGTTCTCCAACTGGGACGCTCTTTCCTGGCCCTTTGACTAGAGAAACCAGCTTTCCTGGGCCCTTCGCTAGGTCTGCGTCTGTCTGCCTTTCTGGATTGCGAACTTTTCCTTTCAAAATACCAAGGAGGCGAAAAGCAAGGCCAGGGCACCGGTCAGCACTGGGGTCTCCAGCCGCTGCCTTCCTGCAGCCATGGGGGGCGGGGCCTGGAGCTCATTTTGCAGGTGCGTCTGTGCTGTTTGCTGCGCTGAGTGCAGGGTGGGGAGAAGCTTGTCAATTCCGTCTCATCTGGAAGCTGCTGCTGCTGACTTTACATCCCGAGACTGGTTTGGTCACAGTTTATGAGTGCAAATACTTGAAACATAATCATTATAACACTGAACTATTCTGAGAAAAGTATTTCCTGGAGAAAATCTGGTTAAATCAGTTTAAAGTAAAAGCAGAAAGCCTTGGAATATTTAGCTGTGGCATAGAAAGTTGGTCACGGAGTTATTCTACCCACATCCTTTTCATCAAGATCGATTCTCCCCCAAGTGCATTCTGGAGCTAAGCTCCGCCTCGTCCATCGGGATTCTGTCCACACAGCTTCCATTCATCCCAGTCTTGTCCAGTGTGGACTTTCTACGACGGGCATTGCGCTCTTCAACTCCAGTACTTTCTAGATCACTTTGCGGATGTGGATCTGCACCCGACTGTTGGTCCTTCTCTCAGTTTTACCCCATGCACTTCAGCCATTATCACTTTACTTGTGTGTGGACTTGCTTCTTCCATGATAATCGTCGTGATAATCCATTTCCTGGGATGGAGCCACCGCTCAGGACCGGAGCACACAGAAGAAACCAAACCTGCATCCTAGCGACAGCCACAGCCGCCCTCCCGGCACTTCTCTGCACCTCAGAAGGATTTGCCTCTGTCCGAGTGCAGGACATGAAAGTCAATCCCGAGACCTCATGTGTCTGAAAACATTGCGCACCTAGGAGATGCCTTTTCAACTGCTGCAGAAGACAGCTGGGCCCTGATGGGGTAGCCGGGGCCGCTGCGGTGGGAGCGGGCAGCAGCTTCGTTTTAGAAATGACCCCAGCCACAGGGTGTCCCGAGGTGACTGTGACCTTGGACACAGCTGTGGCAGGGCGGATGATGCACACATGCTCCCTGCACACGTTCGTCCTGGGTCCGACGTGGCCCTCCCTGGGAGGGTTCTTCTGTACCTGCTGGCCGGGAAGGCGTTCCTGGAGCGGCTCTGGATGCCCAGGCGATGGTCCCTGTGCCAGCCCAGAAGTGGGTCTCGGGGCAGGGGGCAGCCGCTGAGCCCCCTTATGTTCCAGGCTCCCCACTGCTTGTTTGCTGTGCCAGTGGGGGAGAAAGTTGGTGAAGACATGTGGGGAAACACAGCAGCTTGGGGTGGACTTCACATAGCATTTGAGTGTCCCAAACGATATTCCTGGGAATTTAGTTCAAGATAATTTTGCCCGGCATTTGAGAACAAAAACTCACTCTTTCCTCGCCCCATTGCCCCCGGCAGGTGTGTGTGTTTAATCTGGGCTGCGTTTATAAAGCAGGGAGAAGATGCTGAGCTGTGTTCCCCAACGGGAATCAACTACTCAGAGCTGGGAACAGACATGACACCAAGCAGCCTGGTGTGGCCGCGGTAGCTTCCCCAAGTCCTGCCCGTGTGGCTCACGCCCAGCTCTTCTCTGAAGCCTGTCCCCTGTTCTGTCGGAGGGGAGCAGGCCAAACCCCCTCTCCTCCCTCTCCAGCCGGTGACAAGGCCTGAAGTAGCCCCATCTTGCTTACAGAGTCTTCACAGTATTGTTGGTGATGACTTTAAGACAAATGAAAATGGTTTCTTTTTTTTAAGATTTATTTATTTGTTTGAAAGGCGGAGTTCCAGAGAGGCAGAGAGGTCGTTCATCTTTTTGGTTCACTCCCCAAATGGCCACAATGGCCAGAGTTGGGCTGATCTGAAGCCAGGAGTGTCCTCTGGGTCTCCCACGTGGGTGCAGGGGCCCAAGGACGTGGGCCATCTTCCACTGCTTTCCCAGGCCACAGCAGAGAGCTGGCTCGGAAGTGGAGCAGCCGGGACTCGAACCAGCGCCCATGTGGAATCTGGCACTGCAGGCAGTGGCTTTGCCTGCTACACCTGCCACCACATCAGCCCCAACACTGTTTCCTTATGAAACCACCCAAAGATAGTCACAGCTGCCCCCTCCTCTGACTTCTCAGAAAGACCTGGCGCCGTCACCACAGGCTTCCTGCTGCCGATGGGGCAGCCTCCAAGTCACCTCCAGTGGTAGGGGTCTCCTGTAGTAGACCTCCAACCCAGCAGCTCAAGCCAGCACCTCCAGCCCCCGCCCACTGCGAGTCGTGACGGTCTATGACGGGAAAGAGACCTGCGAGCCAGCCCCGCAGCCTTCCGTTCTAAAGCGAGGCAGACTGGAGCCCAGAGAGTGAGCAGGGCTCCCCAGGCCCCTGCCACAGGTCAGCTGCAGTGGATGGGGCTCATGAGGGCTGAGCCAGCTCCATGAGCTCACAGGTGCCGCTCACCTGCCCGTGCCTGGAGGCTGGGCTTGGAGTGCCCTGATGGACCCGATGGATGCGTCAAACGCCAGGCATGTGAGGGCTAAGCTGTAGCACCTGTCGGGGAGCAAGGTGAGAGTTCGCGTTCTCATCACCATGGCCTTTTGGGGACCGCACAACCATCCCCAGCACATCCCCGCAGGCCTCTGGCTGGCTTTCTGGGACTCTCGAGGTATTTGGTTCGGAACATCTCCTGCTGTTCCGCAACTGGGAATTAGGATGAGAACTCCAAGGGAGTGGTTTCCATGGCAACTCCACCCTCACAGGCGGGTTGGGGGCTTTTACTCCCACTCGGAGTACGGCAGAGATTCTGCAGGTGCATGGCACACGGACGGGTGCCAATTACCTGCCCCGGCCAGCTGCGGTGGGCAGACGGAGGGCAGGCGCGGTGCTGCCTGGCGGACCCCTCGGCGGCACGGACGCCACCACCTTCTGAAAGTGAGCCATCGTCACATCATTAGACTCTCCTGGGAGAAGTGACGCTGTCCCCACAGAGGGACGTTTGCCTTCCCCGTGAAGGCTCGGCCTCGTGCCTCTGTGGACTGCGGTTGGTTTCTGGCCCTGCCTTTTGGTGGCATCGCTGATCCCTGTGATGTCAGTGGAGGCACCAAGGAGTTGAATCAGACAGATGGAGACTCAGGCCACCGCGGTCCTCAGCTCTTGGCCTCACCTGTCCACATCCCAAGGTGACCAGGCCAACGGACATGGTCTCTCGGCAGACACTTCTGGGACGATGGAACTCGGCTCTCGAATGGGCATGAGATCTCCCGCTCGGGACTCCTAGAAAACAATGCCCGCGAAAGCAAAACACCACCTCAGCCTGCAGGTGCCTGTGAAATGGCCGTCTCACAGGCTCGGCACCAGGGTCAAGTGCACTGGGAACAGACAGACAGCGTCTGCTAGACGCTTCTCATACAGACTCCAGGGTTCCAGGACTCCGCGGAGCGGCTTTGGGAAAGCTGTTTGAACTCAGCTTCTTCACCTGCAAGACAGACGCAGTGAAATGACGTTCCAGAGAGGAGTGCACGCGCAGAGCCCGAGTTGAGAAACCCGGCTTTGCAAGAGCAATCTCCCTCTTCCAGACCTCCCAGCTTGAACACACACATTTGCCTAATTTGCTTCTGAGTGGCGAGAAGTTCGCTCAGACTCCACGCTGAGGAGCGGAGCTTCAGCTTCATGCACTGACCGCCGGCTTTCTCAGCAGCATCCACACTGCAGCCCGCACCTGGGAGGACGCCTGGCCACGCAAAACGGCACCGGCACGAAGCAACTTGGAGTGAAGTCAGGGGTGTCCCATGCGGGCCACGCGTCTGCCTTCCCTGGCCCCGCCCCCTGCTTGAGGACGCGCCCTCCACCTTGTCTCCTTGCTTCGCAGTTGTTTTCCCTGTGGGACATCGGAATCGTGGAGGGCACGCACTGACACCGGCATGTCATGGGCGCTCTGTTACTCATTCAGCAGAGACCGCGTCACACCCAGCTTCTGGGTCTCCTCCAGGGCAGGGCCTCCCCCTGGAGAAGAGCTTCCCACACACCGTGGTGCTCAGCCCGCTGGGGCAGAGGCATCAGCGGACGACGGGACCTTCAGCAGTTGCATTTTGGGTCCCCTCGGTGAGAGACGCGGGAGCTGCACCTGTGAGCTCCTTGATCCATGGGAGGAGGCCGGAACGTGCAGGGGGGAAACCGCTCTTCTGTGGCTCACCACACCAGGCTCTTCCATACCCCTGCCTGCTGCCACGCACCTGTCTGCAGTGCCCCTGCCCAGTAGTGGCCGAGGGGCTTGGCATTTTCCACAAAGCGGGCCTAGGGCAGTCACGGGCCACCTTGTCCCTGCCTCTGCACAGTGCACTGTCCCCTCCGGCTGCCCTGGGCCCCTGGCCCCCAAGCCTCACTTCCAGATCTGCCAGGGGATTGGAGTTGAAGCAAGGAGGTGCTGCGCTGGGGGTGGGTTTTGGGGTGAAGGGGTCGACAAGAAAGTCAGGGGTAGGCTCCCGTGGCTGGGGTCCCAGAGGACACCAGGATTTCTGGGTGACGCCAGCGGGGCTGTGACCCAGACGATGACAGGGATGGGCTCATCCTAAATGTTGCAAGGGGACATAAAGGAGAAAGATCGCCATGTGTCTGCTGTTGACAACTGGTTCCCACAATGGTGAGAGGGCTGAGGGACCATACAGCCTCCTGAATGGCTTTCTGTGGGGGAGGGGGCAGAGACGCTTGGGGTCACGCCTCCCCCAGTCCCATGTGCAGGAAAGCCCGTAGACCAGCTTAGAGGTTACTGGGAAAGCTACAATGCAGTGTTCTCTGCTCCTTCTGGGGCCACACATCGTACACGCTCACGTGCGCACACACACCACACACTGTACACGCTCATGTGCAGACACACACCACACACCATACATGCTCATGTGCACAGACACACACCACACACCGTACACGCTCATGTGCACAGGCACACACCACACACCATACATGCTCATGTGCACAGACACACACCACACACTGTACACGCTCATGTGCACAGACACACATCACACACCACATATCATACACGCTCATGTGCAAAGACACACCACACACTGTACACGCTCATGTGCAGACACACACCACACACACCGTACACGCTCCTGTGCACAGACACACACCACACATAGCAGGTGCTCCTGTGTACACACACAGGACGTGCTCACATGCACACACACTTCACACACGTGTGCATGCGTGTCCCCAGCACTGTGCCAGTCCCAGCAGCCCCACAGGAGCGGTCTTCACAGCAGCGATGCTCTGTGGACAGAGCGGCAGGTCAATGGGCTGCCTGTTGGGTGCTCCAGGGGTCTGGGGTCTCCCTCAGCCCACTGTGAATGGAGGGGCTGGGTGAGCAGGCGCGGACCACCAAGGGAGGGCAGATCTTCAGGGTGTCCTCGGCTGCGCCCATGTCTCACCCATAACCGACGTGCCAGGAGCAGCCAGGGCCTTCCCCCCAGTGTCATTCACCTCTGGCACCTGCAGCCACAGGAGTTTGGTTCTGAAGACGCTGGGGTTGGGGGAGCAGAGCCAGCGGCCCCTCCCAGGATGAGTAAAGTATGCCGTGTGCAAACCTGGAGACGGTTGTACAGCCTGCGCGGGACGACCCTGCTGCTGACAGTCAGAGGGATCGGCTCCACCCAGACAAGCCAGGGCTGCGCAGCTGCGGGCTCCGAGGCAACTCTTGCCTTGAAGATTCGTACAAGTGCACAGAAGCACCTCTGGAGCAAGGTCATGACCTTCGAGCTGGACACGAACCTGGAAGAAACGGCTGGCGTTAGGAAGAAGCGCTGCTGCTGAATGCAATTAGCATGCAGGAATCTGTAACCCTGGCACCACGTGTGCACTTAGAAATCTGCCCCTATTTCCCCTCCCAGATGTTACAATAATGGTGTCAACACTTGTGTTGCTTTGTCCATAAGCTGAAAATGATGGCTGCTTCCTGCGTTGCCGAGGGGGTCGGAGGACGGAGGCCCAGCTGCCGAGCACATGCGCGCCGACTCCCGCCCGAGCCTCGCGGTTCACAGCGACCTCAGCTTCCTGTGCCGAATGGGAACCGATGTGAGTAAGTGCTTGTCAAACTGTTTCTGAGGAGTGAAGTTGTGGAGCCGGGCTGCCGTGTCAAGCATCTGCTCCATCCATTACACTCAGATGGGAGCCGGCAACGCACAGTAGGGGCAAGGAGCGTCAATAAATTAAAATTCTCCCGTGAGCGCGCTTTCCAAGGCGCTGCCAGTTGGAACAATGAAGAAACAAGGCACTCGCAAAACAAGAAAGGGCCATTTTGCTCACCCTCAGAACTACTTTGAGCAATGATTATAACCTGGCTTTCTTGATGCAGCTGACGAATAGAAGCGCTGGCAGATGGCTGATTTGTGCATTTCAGTGGCTCCGTGGGACAGTGGGGGCCCACACCTCTTAGAAGGATGTTTGTTTACTTTTTCCAAGGATATAGTCTTCATCAAAGTACTGGGAGGATGAAAGAAAACAAACAAGTGTCACTATAGTCAAGTATGTGGGTTACAGTCGGAATAAATACTCAATTAGTTATTGTATCTGGGATTCGATACTGGAATTAGGTGAGGTTATGTCGCCTCACCGGGAACCGGCGTTTTGTCGACTCTGACGACTCCCTTAACTAATACCAGGAAAACAGAGCGAACTGTTTCTTCAAGGGCGTGGCTCCCGGCTGATACTATGGACGAGCAGCTTAGAGAGTGGCGGCGTCCCGTCCCAGTCTCTCCAGGACACGCCCCGCCATAGCCTGTCTAAAGCCAGGTGAGGTGTGAGAAACCCGGAGCCGGGGAATCCAGTCACCCTCCCGGGCTCCCCCGCCAGTCTTCTTCCTCCTCCTGGCGCATGTCGGAAGCAGCCTGGGTTGCCCCTGAGCCGCCATCTTTCCTGGAACGCAAGGTCAGGGCTGTGAACACACAGGTGAGGAGGTTGGCCCAGCGACAGGAACCGTGCTCAAGGCTTTGTGAGCAGCAGGGGGAGGCAGGGGGATCTCAGAGCGCACCTGCGGGGTCCTAGGCAAGTCCCATCCTGCTGGCCGAGATCACTGGCCGGCCCTCGTGCCCGCATCTGGAGAGAGTGGAGGACAGAAGCACATCCCCTCCCAGGCTCAGGTCCTGAAGCACCCGTCACACTCAAACCACAAGCCCCTCTTAGGGGCTGCCTGATTGACCCCTGGCAGTAAGGGGCAGTGGGAGCCCAGTCTGTCCATGTCTGTTTCTCCCAGGTATTCGCTCTGTAATGCTCATTAACAGGACTGAATTCAATCTGTGCACCCACTTCTAAAAATCCTGATGCTCATCTGAGGTGATAAATTAGAAGTTCATTGACGTTATATGAAGCAGATGCTGAAGTCCATCTAGTGCTCTACTCTTCCCCAGCCCAGCCCACCCCCGTCCCTAAGAACAAGCTCTGTTAGAGAGGAGACCACTGCCATCCGTTTGCTCTGGGGCTGGGGCCGTGGCTCACTTGTTACTCTTCTTCCTGTGGCGCCGGCATCCATAGGATCTCCTGTTCCTGTACATGTCGTGCTTCTTCCTCATTACATCATTTGACGTCAGGCAGGACAGAAAATACACAGCAACAGAAATTCTGATCAGAACGTCAGCGAGTGACGGAGAACTTGGCTTCCGTCAGGATCGGTGGGCGGGCCACCAGGCGCCCACGGGTTGAAGCCGTCCTGACCGGTGCTCCGTTGGGGAGTGTGTGTGGCCCTGTCTAGTTGTTTTCCAGACACTTGCTGGGGATGGGGGGCGGATGGGACCTGCGTGTGGGTAAAGATTTGGGTACATACAATCTTTTCTCGGGTACGTATTGAAAATCAGCGTTTCAACATTTTCATGGTAAGACTGCCAGTGCCCACCGTGGACGGAAGCAGGGGATCGGCGCACGGATGGTGTGGCGCCCAGGGAGCTGAGGTGGTGCCGGCGGGCGGGCTGGCAGCCGGGCGGCAGCTCCTCGGGCCCCTCCGGCCCGGGACCTGCCTGGTCAGCCTCCCTGAGACAGGTTTGCTCCCGTGGGCCCCATCGTGGTCCGCGATGCCTCTGCCCCCAGTCCCTGCCGGGAGCCGGAGAGGGGTTCTGCCTGCGTCCACCTCCTCGCTCGGCTGCTGTGCTCGCGGCCAAGTCCTGCGGGGTCACCCTCCTCTTCGTCACGTTGAGGCGTCCTCCGCTCTCCCTCCTGTGGATCGGGCCTAGCTGTGTCTCACCTGCACTGCAGCAGAGGCTCCCTCCAGGTTCAGACGCCTCCAGTCCTCCCCCACCCCCATGGCTCCCCGCTGACCCTCCGGCAGCCAAGCTGATCGCATTCCCAGCTGGGCTCCTTCCCTGTTTCCTGCTTGGTTACAAGACAGAGTCGCATTCCTTCGCCCAGCACTAAGGCACTCCACAGGGTGGCCCCCAGTCCTTCCTCCTGGCTGAGCCACGGTGTTGGGAACCCCCTGGCTCTGGTCCTGCTGCTCCCTGCTCCGCCCCCTCCTGGGAGCTGCCCAGTGAATGCTGTCAAGGCTGCCTCCTCCTCCGTGAAGCCCTCCCTGCTTCCTCCTCTTTCTTTCTCATCCTCGGCTTCAGGGTTCGGTTCTGTGAGTCCCAGCAGGAATCGGCCGAAGCCCAGCGCCGGCCTGGTGTCCGTCACCACCTCCGTGCACACACAGCAGCCTTTGCCCTGCTGCAGAGGCACGGGCCGGGTCGGTATGTGGCTTCCCCTTCCATGTGCTCCTGTCACAGTCCTTTGCACACACAGGAGCCAGCAAGCACCCGGGAGATGCACGTGCCTGGCCCCAGGGAATGTGCTGTTCTGAGACGACGCCTCTCTGCCTTGGGAACCCCAGGCTGTGGCGCTGGCTCTAGGCGTGAGAGGCAAGTGGGTGTGGCCTCTGTCAGCTGCCAGGGCCTGCTCCCGGCATCTCGGGGTCGTTAAGATTTGCCAATCCTGGAGCAGCTGATGGCTCAGGCACTTGGGGCCTGCCATCTGCATGGGAGACGCAGCGTATGTCCCTGGCTTCAGCCCGGCCCAGCCCCACCTGTTGTGGGCGTTTTGGGGGGGTGAATCAGTTGATGGGAGATCTTGGGCTGTCTGGCTGTGTGTGCGTGTGTGTGTGTGTCTCCGGGTCGTCTCGGTCTGTCCCAGACTCTCAGCTCTGCCCGACAAGCCCACGAGCCCCAGCCCCTAGTCCGTCCTGGGAACTCCTGTATGTCTAGCGGCTTCCTCAGGCAGGCGCCCTGGTGGGGCACATCTCAGACAGAGGGTCTTCTCTCGGGTCTCCTCCCTGCCCCCACGTGCCCCGTAGGGCTGTGGCCTCTCGGCTGATGCCTGCACTGTTAGCTTCGGCTGCTATCCAGACGTCTGGACGTGCCTGGCTCTTCGCTCTTGCCCAAGGGATCCGAGCTTCTCTGCCCCACTCTGCCGCCTGGCGACAGCAGCAGCTCCCAGCGGGGGCTCTCACCCTGCTCCTCCCACTCCTGGGCCATCTTCCCACCCTCAGCCAGTGCCATGCAGGACCCCCAAAGTCCAGACCCCTCCTCCAGGCACACGAGACCCCCCCTAAGCACCCCTCTGGGTCCCTGCCCTTCTCCCCCACAGGACGGCCCCCCTGGCAGCCAGGGAGCGCCCTGCCTTTCTCCTGAGCACGGACGAGCTGCCAACAGGCAGCCCCTGCACCTGCGGCCCCACCTTCCTGTTCCCGGAATGCGCTCTTCTCATTTCTCGGCCTTGAAGGATCCGACCCAGCGTTTAATATCCTGTTGGAATATCAGCCCTCTCTCCCGCAAGCCATCCTGACTTCCCCAAGTGCCTGCTTTCCTCTGTGGGCGCCAGGTAACCTGAGCAGGTGGCTCCAGCGAGAATTTATCACACAGGATTGCGGTTTCTCCCGCAGGCCTCAGAGGCGCCTGGAGACAGGGGCTGCATCTCCCCCCAACACCCCCAGGTTCTCCCTGTGCCTCGCACACATGGCAGGTACTCAAGTGTCTGAAGTCAAGTGTGAGGTAGAAAGATCAGAGACGTGTGCGGCTGGCGGTTGCGGGGGAAGGGGCGGGTGGTCAGGAAGAGAATGAGGCAGGACTCGCGTTGTCGCTGGTTGGGATGATAAGCCCTCTGGGGTGGGAGTCCTTAACTAGTCACCTTTTCCAACATTCCTCTAGCTGGGAAAGAAGCCAAGATATATTTAGAGGGCTCTAAAATTTCTTGGTAACGTTTACGATGCTAGCATAAATCAAGAAGCCTTGTGTGTTGGCGCGAGGCTTACCAATTACACTCCAAGTTCCCAAGGACCCCGGCCGTCCCGGGATCCCACAGGATTGCCCGCAGTAGGTCTGTGAGGCAGGGAAGGCAGAGACAAGATGTCGCTTTCCAAGGAGTAGAGGGGGCGAGACAGATGCACGCGCCCATCGCCCACAGATGAACCCGCCCGAGGCTCTGGCTGCAGCAGGAACAGGAGCCGCGTCAGGCTGGGTGTGCGCCCCGACGGCAAGGCAAAGCAGGAGCTGAGGGAGCGACATTCGCGTCCTTTCTTCTGCTCTCCTGCTTCCCGCGCCTGGGAAGGAGCAAACACTTTGCAGAGAAAAGGCCGGGCTGGCTCAGCGGCCTGCTCCCTCCCAGGCACAGGCCTTCGTCACAGAGACACCAAACACTGAGAGGTGCTGTGGGGACGTCCGCCTAGACGTCCCTCTCCCCTGTCCTGCTCCTCACCTGTGTTTCTGTAAGAGTTCTGGAAGCTGGAGCGGCCCTGCGTCCGTCTCTGTCTCCCTCGCCGGCTCCCAGGGAGGGTCTCCCGGTCTGTGTGGCCCCAGCTGTCCCCTCGGTGGAGCAGGGCGACATGATCGAGGACATTGCCTCCAGCTTCTCGTGGGATCCAGGTCCTGCAGCTCCTCGGGGGCTCCGACTCCCCAGGCAGGTCCGAAGGATGTTCCCTCCTGGTGGCTTCTCACGGCCACACTTGGAATCCAGGGGCAGAAATGGAGGATGCTCTAAGCCCCAGATCCCAGACCAGCCTGGTTCATTTGCCGATCTGCTGAACTTGACCCAAATGAATTTCTGTGTAAACAACATTTATGAAGATGCCTTTGAATGATTCTATTAAGTGAAGTACCGAGTGTCCCCCTCCCCCAATTTTGTTGCATTTTCTGAACGCCTATCTCTCCAATCATATTTTGTTTCCAGGCTCAGTGGAAACTGCTGATGGTTGAACCTCAGAAGAATTGAAGGGTTAGTTCATAAATGAACAAAAAGCCAGCGGCATTTATCCCAAGTTTGTTTAACTACCATAGCCTCATGGGCCTGTAAAATTCAACTGAAAACCGGCGAGAAGTGGTTCTCCCACGAGATCCCTCCGCACTGTCTGCTTCCACTTGGATCAGAAATACCAGGAGAGTATCTTTTTTTCCCTTGCAACATTTCAACACTCCTAGTTTCATTTGCAGATGGAGGAGAGCAGAGGGAAAAGGAAAGGGAGGAGAACATGGCTGCACTTTCCCTAACCCAGCCACTCCCGCAGTTTCTCATGGAAATCAGAGCCAGGACGTTCCTGGCTGAGCCCAGTGCCTGTGTCCAGAAACCCGCTGGGGCCCTGGGGGAAGGTGGCCTTTTCACATCATAGCCAGGGGCTCTGGCACTGGGGCTCAGCCTGGGCTCCCCGTGGGACAGCCTGGGCTTTGCAGCTCCATCGCAAGCGAACTTCTACCCTGGTCCGTGCAATAGCCTGTGTCGTGCCGGCCCTTTGGAAGGAGACATGTGGGTCGATGCATTGCAGCAGCAGCCACGATCCTCCCCTCTCTGGAGTTGGAGGAGGATGAGCGGATGCCTGGGGCTGAGGGGACCGGAGATGTGCGAGAGCTAGAGGAAGATGGGAAGCCACTGCTGATGGCCCGGACGGTCTTTCCAGGGCCGAGGGACTATTCTCAGTGATGGCTGGACATCTCTGTGAGAGCACCAGAAGTCACCTTCAGCGGGGTCGGATGTGTGGGATCTCAGCCACTCCGCAGCTCAGAGGATGCAGGCTCAGCCCTCCGCCCATCCCTGCTCCACGACCTCACTCTGCCCGCTTCCTGCAGGGGAGGAGGTCCCCCTGCCTGTGGACGCTGGGCTGCCTCCTGACGTTTGCTGGTGACAGACCAGACGGGCGGCTGGTTCTGAGCCTCACGGTGAAAACCAGCCTAGCCCTCTGCGAGGGGGGAGGCGAGCTGTCTCACGAAGCTGGGCCAGGCCAGCCAGGGCCATCCTAGCCCATCTTCCATCTTCAGACTCAGGAGCAGGCGCAGGCGAGCCCAGTCCAGCCAGGGCAGTGGGGACGCTCGTCTGGGCCAAGACAAGGGAGACCTGCTGTGGAACAGGGGCACAGGGGCTGTTTGTTCTGTAGCAGCCTGCAGATACCAGAGCGCTGACTGCGCTGAGGTTCTACAGCGTGGGAGAAGAGCTGTGCACAGATCGCGCTGCTCCCCGCAGAGCCCACGGTGCCCTTGGTTTTCCGTCTCTGGCTGGGATTTTCCAGTTCTCCCCTGTTCCCTGCTGAGCCTCCTTGGCCTGGTGAAGTGCGTGTTCCCAGATGCAGGACGCAGGTGGGCGGGGCCCTGCACCAACACTTTGGGGTCTTCCTGGATGTGGTGGTGGTGGTGAGGGGGGAGCAGTCTTGTCCCAGGAGCATGACCAGCTGGCACCTGTCCCAGGCAGGTGCGCCCTGTGGGATCCTACTTCATCCAACGCTCGCCCTTGAGTACTGGGGAGAGCAGGCTCAGGTTGACACAGGCAGAGTTTGTGACCTCCACTGGCGGTGTGCCACAAAGCCTCCCTCCCTGGTAGCATGCAGGGAGCTGGGGAGTGGAAGTGAAGCCCTGTTCATGGACCCTGCACAGAGGCAGGAGCCAGGCCATGGAGAAAGCAGACCAAGGGCAGGGAGGGAGAGACGGCGTCTGCCCAGATCAGGGGGTGCCTCGCAGAGTGGCCAGGACATGAGGCCAGTTCTGGAGGCTGAGCCCATCCGTGTTTAAGTTTTATGGGGTGTGAAGGACGTGGGCCCCTGTATCCATTGGTCTGCAATGTGGGGGTGGGGGTGGAAGTGATGCATCGTTGGTAATGTGTACTAGGCAGTTAGACCTACAAGGGCTGCCTCCCGCTGGACGTGTGTAGCCTCTTTTCCTTGCTGGTATTCCCTCAGCAATGCAGTGTAACAATTGTTCATACAGAGTTTACACTGCATAAGGCACCAGAGGTTATCTGGGGGTGGTTTAAGATACAAGGAGAAGGTGTGTAGTTCTGTGCGAATGTCCCATTATTATATAGAAGGGACTGGGTGTCTGCAGGGGGTCCTGGAACCAACTCCCACCGATCCCCAAGGACCACACAGAGAGCATGTGGGCCAAGGTCAGGGACAGATAAGGATGGGACCAAATGGCCTACACAGGTGCAGCCGTGGGACCGTGTCCACCACCGTGGTGTGACCTGTGCACATCGGACATGTAGACTACAACTGGGAAAGAAGCTGGGTTGTACGTTTTATTACCCCTACCTAACGTGAGGTTAAGCTCCAGTGACCCCATGGGCAGTGGCCAGCATCAGGGCAGTGTGTGGATTTACAAATGCACCCATCTTATCTGTGACAGCAGAAATTGTAGAGCCACTGCTTCTCCCAGACAAAGCTGGGCAGTGCTTCAGTCACAGCCAACGTCCAGAGCCCGCTGCTCACAGACCGGTAACAGGGACGCTTCTTCCTGGTCAGCCAGAGTCAGCACGCACGGATCCAACCAGCAGGGGTCTTCGCGCAGCGCCCACCGGGTGCCCGGAGCCTGCCCACACAGAGTGAGCGCAGAGGCAGCCAGTCGTGGGTGCCTTTTCCTAGGCTCAGCTGTGCAAGGCTCGGGAGATGCAGAGGGGCCTTGAGAAAGTTTTGTGCTAGAATTATTGACATTTGAAATCATGAATTCACAACAGTAAGTGGTCGCGTGCATTTAGAGAAAGCGCGTCTCCATTCCGGAGGTTGATGCCTCTTGTCACTGAAGATGATGTAATTGTGGCTTAATAAGAAAAATTATTAAAGGGTTTATGAGCTTTCATTTGTAAAACCCAGGGAGAAAAGGTCACCCAGGATCTCCCCCTGCAACTCTCTGGTGTATTTGAATTTAAAATGAGCCTCATTCCACAGGAAAAAAAAAATGTAAAACCAGAAAGACAGAAACCAACCCCCCTCCGAAAAAGGGGGGAAAACTCTTAATTTATGTTGACTTCATTATTCTCTAGATTAAAAGCAACTCCACATAAAATGAGGACTTTGAGTTCCAACTTTTAAGGAATTCACATATTTGCATCAATTTTTAAAAGGTTTTATAACTAATGAACTTGGATTTCTTTTGGCATGGCATAAAATCCATTTGTACAGATTTTAATTAAGAATGCAGCCTATGCAATTAAAATTAAGGGTAGGGACTTCATCTGATGTCCTGTGAGAACTCCAGTCGAAAAAATTATGGTAATGCTGTGTGTCCTGACACCTTCTCTGAGTGCCGTGACACGTGGCCAGGAACTGCCTCTGCACACAGCGAGGATTTGTTTAAAGTTGATAATTAGGAACATTTAATTTTGATGTGTTAGGGCCTTGTTTACCACTAATCTCCCTGGCATTTGCTGTGGGCTTGGGAGCCAGCGGCAGGATCATCTAAAATTGAGTTCAGAAAGTTGAGACTGGGGCAAACCCACGATCCATAATGCAAATACTGCAGTTTCTACAGAGGCAGGGGAATTCCTAATGTGGATTTTAATATTTAAAGTTACCAGTGCCATTATTGAGAATATTAAGATGCTTTCATGTCGAACTGATTAAAATTACATTTGGAATAATGAATGACATGGAATGTACAAATACGCGCCCACCCCCACTTCTTTGCCTTTTTAAAAGTATGAAAAATATAAGCAACAGCGACGGAACGTCTTCAGGGGCCTCTGGGCAGACTGAGCCAGGGAAGGCCCTGGGCCAGCAGCTCCCAAGTCCAGCGGCCCATCTGCCTCCCGCCCACCAGGGTAAACCGCAGGCGGCAGAACCCTGGACTTGTGCTGGTGTTGGCTCCCTCATTGCTGGAACTCGGGGTCTGGGTAGCTCAGGGGGTACCCAGGTGAGAGCTTCGGAGAACTCTCACTTCTCTGCGTGTGAGGGCCATGTTCGCCGTGTGCTGGGCCCGCAGCTGCCCCTGGCCGAAGCTGGACCAGGTCTTGGCAAACCCATCTCAGTTCCCTGTCGCAGGGGTCTTGGCCACACACAGAGAGGCCCATCCTCCGCATGGTCCCTGGGGCCCACCCAGTGGGGAAGCTGAGCCAGGCTGGGAGCCGTGGCAAGGACTACACCCCATGGCACCAGGAAGAGTGGGTGGGCTCCTCCCCAGGCTCTCGCCCCAACACCAGGGCCAAAGTCTGGCAGTCGGGTGCCTCCCCTATCCTTTCCACCTCGCCAGCCCCTCTGTGCCACCAGGACGATCGTGTTAGAGAAAATCAGCGGATTTTATCACTGGAGCAGCTCTAGGTTTGCATCGGCCTTCGCTCCCCGCCATTGCCCGCTGTTGGTGTCTTGCCTAGGCACAGTACCTCGGCCACGGCGCAGGCGCCCGTGCTGACGCGTCTCCGTCACCCACGGGCAGGCCCCTCGGGATGCCACACAAAGGCCGAGTGACGTGGATCCACCAGCACCGGATCAAAAAGTAATTTCCTGCCCCAAACCCGCTGTGTGCTGCGGCCGGTTTATCAAACCCTTGCAGGGGCCAAGGCCACCCCCAAGGACCCGCAGCCTGGCCCAGCCTTCCTGGCAAGGAGGAAGCAAGTGTTAACACCAAGTTGCCCCCGCGGGTGGCGCTGGCTCTGCGTGTGGGAAGCTTCTTCCATTACGCGACAAAGCGCTTCCTTCTGTCTCTGCTCGGCCAAGCCTGGTCTGTGGCTCGCCGGGACAGGAGGGTTTTTCCTCGGCTTCTCTGAACCTGCCGTCATGCTCACTCCAGAAATGCCCCTCCTCCCGGTGCACTGGCTGACGTGGTGCGACATTCCCTGGCGTGGAACCGCGCCGGCCTGGCGTGTGCTGGAGAAGAGGCGCGGGCGGGGCCCCCTGCTTCCCAGTCTCTGCGGCTGCACTTGCTGGTGTCCGGATTCCAGCTGGCTGCCAAACTGTCTCTGGCATCGGGTCTGGACCGAGAAGTCACTCACTCAGAGACCCCACCTGCACGCAGACATTTCTATGAATAAGCTGGCAATAGTCTCTAGAAAGACGCATTTCATCTGATTTTTCAAGTTCATTGATATTCAGCGGTCGAGGGTTTAAGTCCATGGCGAAGCCTCCTTTCCCACCTCAACTTCATTTTTTCATTTTTCTTCCTTTTTTCTCTTTTGCTTATGCTTGAGTTTGTTGTCTTTTTAACTTACTTAGCGCTTTTTAAGACTCATCTTCAGAGCTCTGTTGTGTTCATTTCACTTCCTTTTCTCCTAACATAACTAGTCATTCCTTCTACTTTCTATTAATTCCAATACCATTTTCTTTCAATAAGTAGATTCTAAGGCTATAAATTTGCCTCCAAATACCACTTTAGATATATCCTGCAAATATTGCCAATTTCACAAGGTCTCACCACAAGTATTTATATTTTCAGTTGCTACATCATTTCCTCTTTAAACTACAGTTTGCTTAGTAATTCTCTTAGTTTCAAAATGTATTTCATTATTGTTTTGTAATTAAATTGTTGGAAATGTATTCTGGATGGATTATTGTTATAATGGAAAGTTTCTCTTTTTACCTTTAATGTCTTTTTTTTTTTTTTTTTGACAGGCAGAGTGGACAGTGAGAGAGAGAGACACAGAGAAAGGTCTTCCTTTTGCCGTTGGTTCACCCTTCAACGGCAGCCAAGGCTGGGGCACTGCTGTAGGCGCACCACGCTGATCCGGTGGTAGGAGCCAGGTGCTTCTCCTGGTCTCCCATGGGGTGCAGGGCCCAAGCACTTGGGCCATCCTCCACTGCACTCCCGGGCCACAGCAGAGGGCTGGCCTGGAAGAGGGGCAACCGGGACAGAATCCGGCGCCCCGACCCGGACTAGAACCCAGTGTGCCGGCGCCGCAAGGCGGAGGATTAGCCTATTGAGCTGTGGCACTGGCCTAATGTCTATATTTTATATATCATTATTATTATTACAACGATTTTCTTTCAGTATGTTCACAACATCCAGGATATGTTTATCCATTTCTTATTGAACATATTTGTATTCTAATTTGGAATCTAATTCTTATAAGAGGCATATTGCTTCTAAAAGCAGCTGTTTTTTATTGTAAAGTAAACGCTTAATGTATTATACCCTTTTATTTAATTATTTTCATTTCATTTTGAAAGGCAGAGAGAGAGAGAGAGAGGATCTTCCATCTGTTGGCTCACTCCGCTACTGCCAGCATCAGCCGGGGATGGGAAGGTTAACGTCAGCAACCTGGGGCGCCACTCGAGTTTTACACGTGGGTGGCCGGGACCTAAGTAGTCAAGCCATCGCCTGCTTCCTCCCAGACCGCACATGAGCAGGAGCCAAGCCTCAGACGGGTCGCTCAGTGTGGGATGCGGCTTCCCCGGCAGCGATTTGGCTGCTGTACCAAACCCTGCCCTCCATAATGGCCACAAGACCCTCACAGCGCTTATTTGCATTTTCTCCTTTTCTATTTCCTCTGGGGGATGTAAAACATTTTTCTTTATCTTCAGTGTTTTTCTCTGCTAGTTTGGAAGCTGCAGGGTGCTTCTCATTTCCTGGGATCGCCTCTCATGTTTAAATGCTGTTCACAAAGGATATACGCAGGCACCTTAGAGCTGTCTCAGACTACACCTGAGCCTAAGCAAGACCAGGGCTTTAGGTCATTTGAACCACCCGGAACTGTCTCGGTGCCCTGCCCCCATCCTCTCCACTGCTGTGTAGAAGGTCGGCTCCCTGGACAACACATACACAGTAAAAACTACTTCTCATCACCAACAATTAAATTTACTTTTTTTTTTTAATCAGTATTTGTTGCACCTGCCTGTTCCCTCTGGGTTTGCTTCTTTATTCTTGGAAGAGTTCTAGAATTTCTTTCAATGGGGGCTTCTAAGTGGCAGTGTTTTGGCCTTTTCTTATCTGAAAAGTTTATTTTTCTTCCACTGATTTTTAATTTATTTGAATGATAGAGTGAGTGGGAGAGAGAGAGAGAGAGAGAGAGAAACAGAGATATTCCATACACTTGTTCATTCCCCAAATGCCTGCGTCCCTTGGGGCTGGGTCCCGGACTCCAGCTGAGTCTCCCACCACCTGCTGCCTCCCAGTGTGGGAGTAGGAAGGAGGTTGGGCAGGAGGGGTGGGGGCTCAATCCCAGCCACTCCCAGGGCGTCCCCGGGGGTGGCTTAAGCTGCTGCTCCACAAGGCCTTCCCCTCTCCCACTCCTGACCGATGCACAGCTGGAAACCGATTCCAGGGCACATCAGCGCCGAGCTGGGTCCGTGGCCCCGCGTGGAAGCCCCCCGGAAACTTCTCAGAAACGCTGGGCCTCAAGACTATGCCTTCAGGGATCATTTCTATAGAAACGCTGGCCTCCCAGATGTTCTGCGTTTCCCTACAATTTACTGTTCGTTTTCATCATTTTTTGTATCCTGAAAGATGCGAACACTGCACTTTAAATCTGAGGACTTGCGTCTTCTGCAAATTGGGAAAATTACTGGGCATTTTACCCTCAAATAACGATGGGTCAGGGTCCTCCTCCCGCCTGGAATGCCAGGCAGCGGCGTGTTTGGAGACGGCAACCCAGCTCTCACGTGCTGCTTCTTTTTCCAGCTGTTTTAACCCTGTATGTCTTCATGCTGCACGCGGTGCGGTTCCCATTAATATTTTAGGATCATCACTTTTCTCTGCCTGTTCAATTCAGTGCATTTTGCATGCACATAAACGTCTTCCATTATCCTCGCTTGCATTCCTAACCATCTTCCATCGACCCCTTGCTTTTCCCGAAGCTGCTTCGTCTCCTTTCAACTGCTTTCTCTTTCCTAGTTCCTTGTCTTCCTCCGTGTCTGCGAGGAGTTTAACCAGGCTCACGTGTATCTTCCGCGTATGAGTCTGTTGTTCGGGGTTCGTTGGGAGCCATGCAGATTGGGAGTGTTGATGGTGCTGCCTCCACTTCTCAGCACCGGTTTCTGACTATTTCGTGGCGTGCCTTGATACTGGGTCTTGGGGGTCCTAAGAGTTCTCGCAGTCCCCCTCCTCGCTCTCTGCTCTGACCAGCGAGGGGCTCGTCGATGTCACCATCTGACTCCCCTGGGCCAAATCCAGCACAAGACCCCTCCTGTGGAGCCACTGGCGTCCTTGCAAGTTTACCAGGTGTCCTCTCCCTGTGGCCGTGACGCTGGGCACGAGGCAAAGTCCATTCCCCTCCAGCCCTTCAGGCTGTAGCTTCTAGGAGGTGCCGCCATGAGCAATCACCAGCCACACGGCACAGGTGCGTGCAGGTATCAGGGCTGAGAGCACACTGAGTGTGTCTGTGTCCAACAAGTGCCTGCAGGTAGTCCAGGCTGAGCAAGAGCGCGGGGCCCATAGATCTCCCACGGCCAGGGCCACGCATGAGAACGTGCGCAGGACTGCAGAGAGGCGATGGATGGGTGTTGGCTCAGCGGGGTGAAGAGGGAGGCTGACAGGGGAGGAGCTGGACACACAGACAGGTGGTCGTGCGCGATGTGGCAAGGCAGGCTGCGGGCAGTGGCTGCCCAGGCCAAGGCAGGGGCTGGGGTAGCAGCATGCGTGCTCAGCATCGCCATGGTGAACCCCACGTCCTGTGCTCTGGAGGGGTCAGGGTTAGAAGGGGAGGGACGGAGGCCGGCCAGGCAGAGACACAGGATGTGGTGCTGCGGGTGACAGGAGGTGACGGCCAGTGGGGACAGTCAGAGCCCTGGGGACACAGGTCACCAAGGTGAGTTGGCTGCATGAGGGCTGGGGGGAGGGCAGGCGGTGAGATGGTGGATTTGGGGTGTGATTGGCTGGTGTGTGATCTACAGAGGCAGTGGCCCCTGGGGGAGGGGCACACTTGGGAGGCAGATGGCGAGTTCTGTCTGGGGCACGGGTGAAGAAAAGCCGAGCAGTGTCCAGTTCCCCAAGCCTGGGGTTCAGAAGAGCAGGCAGGGGCTGGGGTCCAGGAGAATGGGGAAGAGGGAAGGCACAGAGTCCGGGGCTGGGCTTCCAGGGGCTCAGGGCAAGGGAGGAGGGGTTGCAGGGAGGGGCGCCCGAGTGTGTGAGGAGCAAGGGCAGGTGCGACAGAAAGACATCCCGCCAAGAACTCAGCTCCTAGGGCTTGGAAAAGGAAGCACACTGGATGCAGGGACCTGGAGAGGCCAGTGACCTCAGCCAGATACACCTGGAAGGAGCAAAAACAAATGTAGATGAGCCAGCAGAGGCCACGCGGGGTGGGCAGAGGGAGGTGGGACGCCTGTGGAAGCCAGGCTTTGAGGGGCGTCCTGGGAGCTCGGCCGGAGCCATCCGGGGCCACGTGCAGCCACCCCTCGCCCAGCTCCACCTGCCACGGCAGCCACAGTGTGAGTCCTGGTGGACCCAGGGAAGGCCCTGAGGCACCCGAGGCTCGGGCCGGGGCGCTCCCAGGTCCAGG
This sequence comes from Sylvilagus floridanus, assembly GCA_949820135.1. Classification (NCBI taxonomy): domain Eukaryota; kingdom Metazoa; phylum Chordata; class Mammalia; order Lagomorpha; family Leporidae; genus Sylvilagus; species Sylvilagus floridanus. The sequence goes on along the minus strand of OX463235.1, from coordinate 77,621,656 downwards.
AGACCTGGAGGTCAGCTCAGCAAAGTTACTCTCTCGTTCCAAGCCTTAATGCTGACCCCCACGGGTTAGTTACCCGGACAACGAGGCGCTTGTTCCTCCTTAGGCAAAGGCGGAACGGGCTGAGTTACAGCGGCTCTTTCTTCTCCACCAAGGGCCTGCGCACCTCTCGGAGGTAAATCACGGAATGTGCCAGAAGGAAGTGCTTGCGAGGCAGCAAGGCCAGCTGGCATCCAACAGCAGGTGCACCTGGGGCTGGGATGGCAGCCGGGGGGCAGGGCCCGGGCACTCCTTTCTGCCTTCCCATCGGCAGCCTTGGACACAGGAACAAAAGAATAGAAATTAGGAGCAGAGCACAGGCGGCCGGGAGCCTGCTCGCGTCCAGGGTCTCTGCGAGGGCCGTGGCAGCGCTGCTGCCAGGAGGCTCCCGAGGGCAGGGCCGGGCGCTCTTCGCGGGCTTGCTCCGGGCTGACACTGCGCCCAGCACACGCTGGAGCCCGGCGCAGCGCAGCCAAGAAATGGATGTAAACTGTAAATCAAAAGCATAAAATATATGAACGGAGAGGAAGTGCACGTTGGCTGTAAGAAGAGACATCTGCTGGGCTCCATATAATATAATTAACAACTGGAACTGGGCTGAGTGACGGATGGCTGGAGGGCCCATGGGACAATGCCCCCCACTTGCCGATGACCTCATGAAGCCTTGGGAGGAAATTTACGGGGTCACCCGAGACCACCAGCAAAGAGCACATCATGCCTCTTGGAGGGGACGTCCAAGGTTCAAAAACACCCGTTTTGTTGCAGATAAATGAGACAGGGCCGCCTCTCCCGGGCCAGACACAGCTCTGTTGAACACAGTGGTGCTCCGTCCCCGACTCTGCTTCGTGGCCTGGCTGCCTCATCGTGTGCAGAGGACCAGAGCCCGGGCTCCTGGCTCACTTGTCCATCCATCAGGCCAGGTTTCTCGGCGACTGCCGCGACCCTTGGCCACGTTGCTCTTTGCTGGTCGATGAGGGAACTGCTTGAGAACGGGGTGATTTGCAGACCCCAGCAGACCAAGGTGTATCCTCCGCTCCCGCCCAGGCCATGCTGGGGCCAGCGCTCCAGCACAGTGACTTAAGCCACTGCCCAATATGCCCACATCTCCCACGAGTGCCTGCTGTGGCCTGAGAAAACAGCAGAAGATGGCCCAAGTGCTTGGGCCCCTGCACTCACATGGGAGACCCCAATGGAGTTCCAGGCTCCTGGCTTCAGCCTGGCCCAGCCCCAACTGTGGCAGCCATCTGGTGAATGAACCAGTCGGTGGAGGATCTCTCTCTCTCTCTCTTTCTCTCTCTCTCTCTCTGCAGCTTTGCCTTTGAAATAAATAAATAAATAAATTCAAGAAGAAAAAAAAAGAAGAAATGGCCATGGTGTGCCCTCAAAAGCAGACACCAAGGTGCAGACCAATGGAGTTTGTCTTCTTCCGGGAGCTGGCGTGGGGGGGCTGACTGGGAGGAGGGGCTGTGAGGATCCCCCCTCCCGCCTCTGTCTGCCTCCTCCCCCGTCAGCTGGTGACTTTCTTCCTGGGGGAGCAAAACCCAGTGTTTTGGGTGCGTTTCTGACTGTGTGTCCCGGGCCCCTTGAGTTCATTTTGTCATATGTGTTCAGACTTGTGTGCCCCCGACCTAATTATCAGCCCACATCACAGTGGTGCTGGGTGTGAAAACACAAATACATGGACAGATAAATGGAAACCATCCAGGAGGTTCGCACTACTTTATGCTGTATAGCCCTGTGTAGCTACAGCTCGTATGAAACTGCGGCTGCCAGACTCGGCTGGTGGCGTTTGAATGTCCTCTGGGTCACGATGCAGTCCCCAAGCTTCTGTAGCGCCTGCAGCTCTCCACCCCGTCTGGGAACAGGCAGTGCCCCAGCCCTCCTCCCACTGCGGCACTGACCCTGGCCATGCCCAGTGACCATCTGTTGCTGGCACCTCCACAGCCTCCCTTCCTGGGCCCTGCCCACGGTCCCTGGTTGTCTCGTGGGGATCTCCAGCTGGGCCCTGTGGCCACGCCACAGCCACCTGTTCAAGCTGGACTTTTGCTCCCCACCCCCAGCTGCGCCTCCTCCTGCCTGTGTCTTGGCTCTTGGCTCCGTTGTCTACATCCCAATCACCATCGTTTTCCTTATCATTACTTCTTACTCCTCAACACATATCCCTCGGGGTGGCACCCCTGGGTGGGTCATTTGTTCCTTGCATTGGAGCTTTCACTCGGCGTCAGACCCTGTCCCCTCCATTATAAAACCACATGCTGCCCCTCCACGTTGGGTGTCCCCGGGCATCCCTGGTCTCCGTCCTTCAGCGATGGACGGCGCACACATGTCCCCTGTCATGTTCTACAGCATTTGCTTCCCAGACTGCAGCTGCGGTCACGCCAGCCCTGCCTGGAACACTGTGGATCCTTGGACCGTTCCCATCTCAGCTTCATCGCCCGGAAATGCCCCCTCCACACCGCTGCCAGGGGTCAGCTGACGTGAAATTCCGACACTCTCTCAGTCCGTTGTCTGCAGCTCTGGTGAAATACCTAACAAGGGTGATTTATAAAGAACAGAGGTTTATTGGCTCAACCAGTTCTGGAGGTTGAGGCAGGCAAGAACGAGGCACCAGTCTCTGGTGAGGGCCTTGGGGCGGTGTCCCCCTGCCGCAGGTGGAGAGGGAGAGGGCGAGATCCAGCAAGAGAGGACCGAGGTTGCTGTGGTAACAAGTCCCTCACTTGACCACTAAGCCACTCCCGTGATACCCGCACTCACCTCTTCCTGGGGTCAGGGCCCCCAAGACCTGCTCACCTCTTCCCTGGCTTTAGCCTGTGACCGTGTCGCACCGGGGCTGAGTTTCCAGGACCCGTGTTGTGATGCAGCTGGCAAAGCTGCCACCTGTGACGCTGGTTTCGCCTCAGGTCACCAGTTCAAGTCCCGGCTGCTGCACTTCTGATCCAGCTCCCTGCTGTGGCCTGGGAAAAGCAGCAGAAGATGGCCCACGTGCTTGGGCCCCTGCACCCAGTGGGAGACCAGAAGGAACTCCTGGCTTTGGCCTTGCCTGGCTGGCCCTTGCGGCCATCTGGGGAGTGAGCCATCAGATGGGCTATTTCTCACTCTCTTTGTCTCCCCCTGCCAAATCTGACTTTCAAAAGTCAATGAATCTTTTAAGAAAAGGGTTTCCCACACAGGAACCCTGGGACACACGCTGAGTCCCAGCACACGCTGCTGCTTTCTTCCAAGGCTTTCGCTCACCTCTTGCCACCTGCAAGGACGCATGGTCAGCTCCTCCTGACCCACTGCCCTTCCCAATCTGCTGCTTCTTCACCTTCGCCTCTCACCACAGGCCGCCTTCGGCAACAATGCTCTGAACAATTCACGTGAACTTCCATGCTCCACCCCCCCGCACACCTGGCTGACTGCAGGTCATCCCGTGCAGCAGTCATGATGCCGCCCGACACCTGCTCTGCATCTCTGTGACCCACACAGTCCCGCGCGTGCCTCCATCGCGCATCCGCAGCACTGAACTAGAGCAGTGCTGGCAGGGGCTGGTGGACAGTGTTGACTCATTTCAGTACATGGAAGCCCAGATCAGTGCCTGGCATGAAGAAAGAGCACTGGGTGCTCTTGACTGAGCACAGGACATCTTCCAAATACAATTCAGGTCCGCTGCCTTCCCTGGGGCAGCAGAGCCGGGGTGAGTTGGCTTCTAGTGAATTTCTGCTCACGCCGTATTCATCCTCCACCCAGCAAGCAAATGGCCATTCTTGCTCTGTTCCCCCCTCAGTCTTGGCTTCAATTCCACCTGTTCTTGGACGAGTCTCAAAGGTGTCTCTCCGGCCCAGCCTTCTCCTCTGAGCGCCACATCTGTGGAGCCAGCTGCCTGGTTGGAGATCTCGATGGGATCCACAAGTCGCCGTGCCTCACCCCGGAACTGTCCCTCTTGTGGCTCCCTTTCTTGGTGGATGCTTCTGCCATCTGCTCCAGGGAGCAGGTGCAAACAGGAGTCATACTGGGCACCTTTATCTACACCCCCCCCCATTTCCGATCCGTCACCAACTCTGGATGAACTGGTCTCTCATTTGCTCGTCCGGTGGATATTTCTTGGACACCAGTTACAAGCTGGGCTCTCCTCTGGGTCTTGGGATTGCAACAGTGAACGAGACAGGCCAGCTCTCTGATCTCCTGCAGTTTACATAAGGGAAAAAACAGCGAATAAGCAGACACAAGGCCAGGCAGCAAGAAGGCCAGAGAGTGGAGCCAGACCTGCCTGTGATGGGAGGGGAGGGCAGGCAGTGTGGCGCAAACACTCTTCCCATCCTCCTTACTAAGAAAAAATTCTGACTTTATGGGAGGGGACCATGTGCCTGGCTTAAGAGCTAAGACCAATGTCACCTCTCACAGCCTGCTGGCCCAGTCCTGGGGGCGAGGGAGGGCAGTGTATCTGAGAGGGGTGTGCTTCCCAGGTGCCTCCCCTTGCTTCTGCTACTTGCTCCACTCTTTCTGGAACGTGAACGAGGATCTTGCAGTCGGGAAGCCTCAGGCAGCCCGGGGTGCCTGAAGGGTAAAAGTTGCTGCCAAGCGTGGCAGAGCCGAGGGAGTGGTCCAGCCAAACGTGCAGGCTGTGGGCTTCTAGGGTCCTGACGCTGCTTCAGCCTGGTTTTGTCAGTAAAACACACCCCAGACCCATCTGGTTAAGCGTCTGTCACAGGACCCTGTTACCTGCAGCCAACTGCCACCGAGTGGGGCAGGCAGGAGACCACCTGGATCTCCACGAGACCCTCTGCAGGCTCCTTGCCCACACCACCCATGGCCACCAGGGTGACAGCCAGGCTGTTGAACCAGCACCGAGATGCCCTCCCGCACCACAGCTGTGCGAGTTAGAAGCCACTGCCCTTCTCAGTCTCCCTGTCCATGTTAGCCCTCCTTAAAACAGTCTCAGGTTCCTCCCGAAGAGAGGGCGGCCCGGGAGCCTTGCAAGGCTTGGAGACATCGGGCCACTCGAGCACAGGGTCTCTGGCTCTGTCTCCTCTTGCCACCCCAGGGCCTAGCACCATGACCAGCTCCCAGGAGACCTGCAGAGCCAGTGGACACATGAGTGAAGGCAGGCTGTGGTCCTACGCATGGACTCTCCCCTTTGCCACCATCTTCCTCCTTCTGTGCACCCTCATCCTCTGCGACCTGGGGCTCGAAGACACTGTTTCCACAACCCAGAGGAGAGCCGTCAACACACGCTTGGTGCAGGGTCTGGCATACTAAGCCCTCAACAGACGTGGCCTCAACTTCCCTCTGGGTCCACTCTGTCTGGGCAAAATTAGATCTCTCCTGTGTAGGGTGCCTGTGTCCCAAGACTCATTGACAGAAACCTGCCATCCCTCCATCCCCTTGATGGTGCCACCCACCACCTCCTCCCCAGCCCACCAAAAACCTCTCCAGACCATGGAACTCAATGAGTTTGACCAAAACACGGCGAAATGCTGAGTAGCACAACCCAGGTCCCCTCTCAGCTGAGCGGGGTGCTGTGGAGCCAGGCACAGCTCAGCAGGTGCTCCTAGGCTCTGGGCTCTGTCTCTTCTCCAGGATTCGCATCTCTGAATGACTAAGGCAGGACAATGGCAGGTGTTTACAGAAATCTCTCCCAGGAAGATAATGAACCCAGTCCTTTGTAATCACACAAAGAAAAGGACTGGTTCATCTGAAAGCACACCTTTTCCCAGCGGGATCCGCTGTTTGATCAGCCAGAGGCCTTTCAACGTGGCCCCCATGCAGGTGCGGCAAGGGCAGGTGGAGGGCCAGATGCCCACTTGCTTCTCTCCTTTTGCATCTCGACTGGTAGGAGCACCTCTCACTCGACAGGACCCCAGCTAGCAGAAGTGAGAGCCCAGTGGGAGGGGGTGGCGGAGTCGGGCCACCTGGAGGAACAGCCCGGGTTGGCCCGCGGGCGCCGCGGAGACGTGTGCTGCCATCCTGAGCCCACCCCTGTGTCCCGGCTGCCCGTGCCACTTTGAGCAGCTCACTCCTGTCTCCGAATGAGTTCTGACTAAACGCCATCAACCATATGACAGGGTCTAACAAATATCAGCACTCTGCCAGGTTCAATAAACACCCTTTTCAGGTAATGGCCCTTAATGAGGACTCCAGCCATCAGCTAGTTGGGAACACACTGTAATTATTACTGGGCAAAGGTGTCTGGGAAGAGGGCTGCAAAGAATAAGAATTGGAACAACGGGGGGCGGGGGGAGGGGCTCAGAAAAAAAACCATGCCAGCTCTAAACTTTGCACTGGTGAGAGGAAAAAAATACCTCAAGTTCTGGGGATTATTTCCAAACACTGTCAACAATTTATCCAGGCACCCAGGGGTCAAATAGTCGCTCATGTAATCAAGGCCAAATTTTGTGTGTCTATAATTAAGTCAATGAGAGAACTGGAAACTTGCTAGGTGGAGCACTTGGCTAAATTGGATCTATTCTATGAAGCAAGGAGCACTTCCATCAAAATAATCCTTTAGGGTCTGCCATGAATGTCATGGACGTTTCCATCATAGCCGCTGAGGCAGTCTCTGCCCCCAAGGAGCTCCACAGACCGGGGCTCTGTTTGTGTGTTGCTCACCTCCCCAATTAGAAGACCCAGGTGTTAGACGTCGCCTTAAAGGTACAGAGACACGCTCCGGCCGAACTCGGAGAGGGAGGGGCGAGGACGGCTCCTTGGAGGAAGTCGCATTGCGTCTCATGTATTCGCTGAACACTAATTTGTTGAGTCCAGCTCTGTTCAGGTGACATGTTGGCCCTGGGGATCGAGAGGTGACACAGACATGGCCCTGCCCAGGTGCGGCCAAAGTGGACCGCGGGAGACTTAATAGGTAGGTTGAGAGGACAGAGTGACAGGTAGGGGAGAGCCTGCTGCAAATGGACACAGGGGGAGGGCCCGGGGCGAGAACAGAGCGAGCGATCAGGAAGCTGTCAGGGTTGAGGGGCGAGAGCTTTCACCGAGTCCCTGTCGTGTGCACCGTGCCCGGGTGGCGAGCTGCACGCTCTGCCTTGCTAAGTGCTGGCGATCCTGTGCGGTTTCTATCAGTTTCACAGAGGTGCGCACGTGAACACCAGGAGCAGCGGGCGCTCTTCCAGGTCGCTCAGGTGGAATCGGGGCGCGGCTGGGGCTCCACTTCCAAGTCTGGTCTTCTTGGCTGGCCTTGATCACAGGACTCTGCGAATCGCCCACAATACAGAGACTGCACGAGAAGGAGCCTCAGCGGGGGGGCCGGGAGGGGCCTTGGATGACAGCTCAGGTCTCATCCCACGAGTGCCGTGTTCCGGAGAAGGCTTGGGCAGGCCGAATCTGAATCCGCAACGGCGCGGCGCGGGGGAGGGCGTTGGGCGTGCAGCTGGAGGAGGAAGGCCAGCACGGCGGGGAGGGGACCAGGAGTGTCCCTGGTGGGGCTGGAGTGACGGCTACCCCTGGAGGAAGGCCTGGAGGGAGCGCGGGGGAGGAGGAGGAGTCCTGCACACCGGGGCTCTGTATTTCCCAGGGTTCCCCCACAAGAAGCATCTCAGGGTTAAGGGAGAAAACTGGTCTCCGGGTCGGCTTCCTCGTAGCTTGTTTTGGATTCCAGCCAGAACGCACAGGCGAGAGAAAGTGGAAACTGAGACCCACGCCTGTGCCTTCCATCACGGACAGACCCCTGGGCGCAGGTGCGGTTCTCGGAGCCTCCCAGTGACAAATCAGGATGGGGGTGGCCCAGCTGGTGAGAGCCTGAAGCTAAAGGTCGTTGAGACTGGCCGCCAGGGTGTGAGCGCAGACAGGCCAACGCTGGGGGCGCCTTGAGACCTCCCGGGGCCTGTCTCCAGAGCTGGGGTGCTATTAGGGGCTCCTGTATCGGAAATATCTGCAGTGAGACCTCACATTGGCCTCCCTCTGACCCCCTGTGTGCTTCCGGCTCCATCCAACATGGTGGGCACTCGGGAGAAGGCGCCGATCTCCACATCCATCAAAGCTGGCATGATTAGGAAAATCAGCCTGACGCAGAGACGACCACATCGTGGATCCTACATGCAAACGTAAACCACAGACAAGTGCCTCTTTGCAAACCGAGGGAGCGTGGGAGACACTGCAGGGTTCTGGGGGTGATGTCCGGGGCTGAGACATCACCCTCACCTGGATGTCACCCGGTAACTCAGGGCTTCGTGGAGGCTGAGAGCCATGTCCAGAGATTTAACCTCTGTGCCTTCCACTGGGCCGAGCACCAGCGATAGAGTTTTACGAGCGGAAACAAGGATGGTCCTGGTTACAATCAGGTGACACAGGGGCAGGAGATCCACCGTCGGCACCGGGCACCTGGCTCAGCGGGCATCCTGGCTCGAGCCCAGGATTCCTGACGTTGGAATCAGCGCACTTCCTGGAATCTGCATGACTTCCCGGCCTTGGAAGAGAATCCACGTTTCCATGCATCCCATCCGCGAAGGGATGAAACCTGTGACATCCCGAGGTCTTGAAGGAGTTGCTTATTGATGACATACCAAGTTTTAACCGCCCCTTTTATGTTGGGGCTCTCCAGGTGATTCGAACCCCAGCAACACCCAGGGAATCCGCTCTTTGCTGGCACCGTGGGAAGCGCACTGCTTTGGAGAAAGTCCTGCTGGGTCTCTGCCCCGTCTCGATGCCACCTCCATTGCTATTGTTTTCTGCTGAACTCGAGAGCAGAGGAAGTTTCTGGAAGAAATGCACGTTAATCAGAAGAGCTGAATCCAACACCACGCTCAGAACCGCGTAGGAAATCAGGTGGAGGATGCCGATATTTACATAATTTACAGAAAAAGAAGGCTTAATTATGAAGATTTCTCCGAAAGTGGTGATGTGCTCGGGACAGCACGTGGAAGAGGGACTGAGTTCTCGCTGAAGCAGGCATCCAGCGCTAAACGCGAGGAGCAATTAAAAAACGGTGGTCTTTTGTAAATTACTCCCAGAAGAAATCTCGGAAATCTTTCATTTTAGTCATTTCGGTCCAATGAACCATAAAGCCATCAGGAAGGAACACAAATACGAGGGAGAAAATTGAAATACAACAGTAATTAACAGTGCGGATGTCCCAAAATAAAAACGGATCGGGAAGACGACAAAAAACGAAAACCTTCAAACAGCCCCCAGATCAACCCCGACCATAAGGGACTCGCGTCGCAAACCTCCGTGACACCTGGCGCCGTTCCCACCCGCGACTCGGAGGGACTTGGCAGCCGCTCGTTCTTGAAGCCGCAACGGTGGCCTCCACGTGGCGGCTTCCCTGGTTTTGAGAAATGGCCCCTCGCTCCTTCCGCGGCGCTTTCTGGAGCATGGACGTCCCCTTGCTGTTTTCTTTAGAATCCTGGTGAATAACCGTCCCAGACTCTCCTTTGTCCTTCCCTATGCTAAACGCCAACAAAGACTAACAGAAAACCCTGGGAAACGTGCCCCTATCACAAACATGGATTTCCCCGTGGGCTCTCGAATCCTTTGCAGACAAATGTTAAAGATTTATTGCACATGAACATCAAACATCGTTTTACTACAGTTCTCATTTGGATCAAATTGACACATTTTACATTCATTTTCGCCTAATGAGATTCTTTCACTACACATTATATTCCGAGTGACCCACACATTAAATTTGTGGCATGGAACAAACCCATTGATATAACAAAGCCCCTTCTTACTGGTTTCTTAATTTACGAAAGAGAGACAACAGTTTAGCAAAATCATAAATCTTGAACAAATGGATGTATTAATCGGTACTCAGCAGAGAATACAAATACCACGAATGAGGCTCCAATGCTGCGCTGAAGGTTGAACTCTTCTCCTGGATTATAATCGGAATATTCAACAGTTCAGGCATATTTCATAATTCAAATCGAGGGACTTAGTACAGCCAAAGTTACGATCATAACAAGAATGGAAAATTAGATTTGCAATTCATTTTTGAATCGGCGCTAACGGCTGCTGAGATTCGATATTTACTCTTGTGAACAATTACTTATTCTTAAAAATCTGTCTTATAAAGCATTCTCGTGCTTAATCCTGATGATAAGGAACGCGATGAAAGTGTTCGGCGCAGCAGCTGCGATGCTTTTCTTCCAGGAGGGAGTAGGTGACCTTGAAAAGAGGTGAAAGGGAGCTAGGAAATGTTAATTAAAATTATTAGTGCTGTTTGAGGTGCTTATCTTGTTTACCGCTAAGGTGTTGGTCCCTTCTGCATAATTAGGGGTAATTTTACTTACTTTCAAGTCTGTAATTTTAAATATCACAAAGTTTTATCTTCCAGCGTGAAGTAATTTATTATTGGTTTGTATGCAACTGCTTGATGTTTAATCAATATATGCAACTTCCACCAGCCTGTTATAATTTATCTGGAGGTTTTATGTACTTTTTATAGTGGCAGATCGTGAATGGTACATGAATTGAGCTTTTTTAAATTTTTGTTGGATTTCAGCATTATTTGGGGTTTTCTGATGTGAGGAGAGAGTTTCATTGATCTGGTTTTTAATATTTTTTTACGTGCACGATTTCACAGCCCAGCAGTGCAGGCAAGAAACTTCTCTGAAGTCCATTCCGCTTGGAAGCAAAGTGCTCCTGTCGCCTGAGCTGAAGACGAGGCTAGTTCCCCTCTAGGAAGTAAGGGCATCTTACACGGGATCCAGGGCGTCTAAATCAATTAGTCTATGCTGCAAGTGCGGATTAATTCCACCTTAAGATTACCACGGATCTCAGCGTTTAGGACACACCCATGCAGCCCAGCCAAGGCCCCCGGCAGTGTTGGGACAGTCTTTAGTCAATTGTTGGAGTTTCCTGCAGAATCTTCCACTTCGGAAGTTCTTCTCAGTGGAGAGCAGAGGCGTGGCTGTGCTTGGTTTTGGTTTTGGTTTTGCTGTTGGCCTCTTTGGTAAACGGTGGTTCTTCTTCTCCCGCGTGAATGGATAAGGCACCATAAAGGTTCATTTTCCTCACAATGGATCTGCGAAGTTGCGACTGGGAGGAGGCACGCCCGGCGCCTGGCTTTCATTAGGCTGTAGCAGGAACCCGGGTCTCGCTGACGTCACGGGGCATCGGGAGGCCATTGCTGGTTTTCAGCCAGTGACTGGCAGGGAGCCCCGACGGGGAGAAGCCGCCCTTGGATTCCCAGAGCACATGGCCATCCCCGGGAGAGTCACCCCTCCTCTGGTTACTGTCGCCTTGGCAGGGAAATTCATTGCGGAATATTCTAGAACAGGTTAGAGTTGAACATTTGCCAGTTCTGCAGGGAATCAAGCAACATGATGCCTCCTGGATACATTAGAACAGGAATGAGTTCATGCCCTGAGCCAGAGCAGGATTTGGAGGACCCCCCCCCCCAGGGATGCTGACTGTACCCTCGAGGATCCACAGAGTTAACGACCCTTCCAAGGAGCTTCCTGCCATGGCGAGACCCTGTCCCCAGTCAGAGCCCTCCCCGCACACGTTCCATTATTAGCCGACTCCAGACAACCGCACGGGCCCTGCTGGAGGAGCCGTTCAAGCAAGCTCACCCAGCAGCCACAGTCGCTTCACTAGGCACACTGGGAGCTCCTGCTGGCAGAGGTAGGCTGGCCGGAGGCCTGTGCGTCCCCTCCAGAGACCCCACTCCCACTGCATCTCCTTGAAGCTGCTGGTGCCATGTGGCTGTGTCAAGATCAACCGCGAGGATTCTCATCCAGACTCCCGTTGTGACGCGCTCACCCTCACCCCTTTCCAAGGGGCAAGAAGAGCCGGCTGCCTCCATGAAGCCACGCCATCTGCAGATGCCACAGCACCTCTGCTCAGCCCGGCTCCGTCCCTGGCACAGCACAGGTGCCCGCTGCTTGCCCCGTGACAGCGTGGACGTGCTCCTCGCCTGACTCAGCCCTCAGCAGGGAGCAGGATGTCCTCCGTGAGATGCTGACCAGGCGCGGGGCCTGCTGTGAATCCTCCCAGCAGTGGGGACGAGCGTGGCCCTCCTCGAGCCCCTTGGTGCCCCTGGCCCCCTGGTTTTCCGGGCTCTGTGTGCTGGTGGCTGCCAGAGCTCCGGCTGCTGGTCCAAGGCGGGGAGGCCACGCTCACACCACGGCTCCCGCAGGCCTGTGTGGGGCCCACTTCTCCGCGTGTATTGCTATCCAGTTCCGTTGTGAGGAAGGTGACCAAACGTCGTTTATGCTTCGCGTGGTTTCCTCGCCGTGCGAACGCTGCGCCTGTCTTTCCCACGCCCATCGCACTTGAGCTAACAGCAACTGTAAGGAAACAGCTCAAGACCAGACCAGTGGATTTCTTGGCACATGAATCTCCTACATCCGGTTTGGGAGACTGGGGGATTTGGGGATTCCAGCGAATGCCAGGAGTCAAAATACCGCTCTTCATAGTTCTGAGTGTGGCGGGAGCCTGGGCCTATTCCACCGGTTTCAGGGAGGAGCTGTTTGGCCCAGCGGTGTCGGAACCTGCGGCCACTGCCCTGTTGGCTGGGTGCGAGCCGGGCCTGCAGCTTCAGCTATCTGACCTGCGCTGCACTCCTCCCCGCAGCCTTGGTGCCGCTGTGTCAGCTCAGAGGACGAGCCAAGCCAGAGGAAATGTTCTCTGTTTTGAAACGCCACTTAGGGTGCAGGGCAGGGTGATTTTTCCACTTTTCTCAGCCTTCTGCAGATTGCACACTTATCACTGTGATGGCAGTGGACTGGACACAGAAAGCCTGGCCAGCTTAAAACCAAGTTCATTTTTGACTATGGTGTGTTTGCTCAGAGCCAAAGGCCAAGGGATTTATACGGTTGTTGGAAGTATTCTCCCCGAGGAGTTAAAAAATATTCTGCAATAGCCAGTTTTTTAATAAACTCTGAGATTGATTTGCTTCCAACTTGCTCCCTGCTTATCTTACTGGTTCGCTGTTAATAGCCCCCGGGGAACGTGGAAAGATTGGAGAACAGCAGTCGTTGTAGAAGGCAGAGGGGAAGTTTCCGATGGAGACAGGGACGACCCAGACCTTAGGCTATTAAGACATGTGTGAGAAGTAACACTTGGTGACCAGCTTTGCTCAACAGCTCCTCCTGCCCCCCACCCCACCCCTCAAGCTCTCTGAGGCCGTCAACCCCGGCCACAGCACGCTTGGAGCGTGAGGCGGGAGCATCGTTCTCCTGCGCGACCCTGGCTGCCCCCTTGGCGGCAGGAGCGCTGTCAGTGGGAAGGGGCAAGCGATGGTGGTCTTCTCGGCCGCCACCGCTCTGCGGCTCAAAGGCTTCTTGGCGTGAGAAAGACGAGGCTCTCGTGAGAAGAGCCTGTGAATGCCAAGGCTCGCAGGGAGCCTTGGCCTCGCTGGGGACAACCTACTCGCTCTTCAGTTGGAAACCAGAGTGGCGGCTTTTCCAGGTCACAGACCAGCACCTCCAGCCCCATACCCTTTGAAGGAAGTCCCACTAGTGCCCTGGTCTCCCCGTGACTGGAGGGTCCCTCAGCCTTGACTCTGCTGCCCGACCCTAGACTCTCGATCCACCTGCTGGCTTCACTTCCCCGGTGGGATGTCTGCAGGGGTCAGTGCAAATTGTCCACAACAGAAATCCTGATGTTTGCTGCCTTCCCTTGTCCCCAGCCCTTCCCCCACCCGCGCACCGGGGAAGGGGCACTATCCGCTGTTGGTTGTTCAGACCCTGAACCCGGGAGACACCTGTGGCTTTGCTTCAATCCCAGTCCAACAGCAACAGCCCAGCTGACATCAAGCATCTGTCGGTGTTTCCTGAACTCGCAGAGTCTCCCTGTGGTCTCTCGGGGCTGATGCCCCTCATTATTCACGTCTCCGGCAGCTCCTTAATAAGCCCTTCCTGTCCGTCGTATCTGCAGCCATGCCCCTGCCCACGTGGCCTTTGCGCATCAAGCTCATGGCTGCACCCAAGGCACTGGCTGTGAGTCCAACCACTTAACAAGAAGACAAAGGCATTGAGTACTTGGCCCAGGGCCATGGATTCAGCACTAAACCCAGGAGGGTATGTGCCGGTGTGAATGTATTAATGTCACTGAACCGTACACCTAGACATGATTCAAATGATACACTTAGTGTTTTGTATATTCTACCATGGTAAATTTAAAAAATTAAAAACACTGTGATTCCTTCCTGAGATTCTGGAAGGTTCTGGAAGATTCAGGAAGACAGTGGTCAGAAAGAGAAGTGGAGCGAGAGGACTGAGAGCCACCTGGTCACCGTAAGGGCACAGGTCGATCCAGGAACTTGAGCGTCTGCGGCTAAGGACCTGATGAATCTACAGTTCCCTGGTGCAGCTGTGCTCAGCTGTGCTGTGTCTTAATACAACATTTCCAAGGGAAGAAACGAGCAGATAGACGGCGTCTATCCACACACGTGTTCCGTGCTGTGTGCATAGCTTTATTTCTGACCTCCTGGTACCATTGAGGGGCGATGGGGTAGCTTACACGGAGCAAAACACCAATGAGGGTCTTCACAGGTGGGCGGCTCGTGGCAGGGTCATCTTGTGCATCTGAGTGGAGCGAGAGGTGAGCGCATCCTGCCGACCCAGGGAGCCACGCGTGCAGCCTGCAGCCACCCTCCCCTCCTGCCACCCATCTCTCCCAATGCTGCTCCACCCGGAGCTCCTGGGGCGTCTTCAGATCTGGGGAGAAGGAAGGTGAGCGCTTTGAAGTTATTCCTAATTTGTTTTTCAGGCACTTGGTAAGTTTCGAGAGCAGTAGAATTGGCAGTTTTTGAGAGAGAGAGGTCTGCGGGCCCCGGTGGGTGTAAGCTTATACGCAGCAGGTGGTCTCGGTGCGAAGTAGCAAAGAGAAGAGTTTCCAGAAGAAATTTGTCATGTTCACAGCAGTTTTCCTATTTAGAAATGCTGAACACAGACTTCCCACAGCAGCCTGAGAATACAGGTGAGAGAGAAACCCGGAAACCCCACGCGTTTCACGAGAAACACAGCTGTGACTTCTCCCGTCCCGTCTCAGCGCCACCGGACAGAGAACTGTGCAGAACGGAGCCGCCGCCAGCGTAGGGTTCTTTCCAAAGTAAGTTAAAATCAGGACATCTCTTTTGATGTTTGGTAGCAGCATTTAAAAAAAATATTTAATAACATATTTGAAAGTCTAAGTATGAGAGAGAGAGAGAGAGGGAGAGGGAGAAAGAGAGGGAGAGAGAGGGAGAGAGGGAGAGAGGGAGAGAGGGAGAGAGGGAGAGAGACATTTTCCATATGCTGGTTCACTTCCAGATGACTGCGACAGCAGAGCTGAGTCTGGCTGAAGCCAAGGAGCCAAGAGCTTCATCGGGGTCTCTCACATGGGCAGTGGGGGTGTTTCCCAGGCTGTGAGCAGGGAGCTGGATTGGAAGTGCAGCAGCCAGGATGAGAGCCGGTGCCCATCTGGGATGGGCACTGGCTTTAACCATTATGCCACAAATTCCCTTGCTAGCAATATCTTTAGAACAAAACAATATTTATTCCTATTTGAGTGTGGACTGTAGCTATGCCTGAAGTTATTGCTATTTGCAGAGACTGATGAAAATCTCTTAAAAGAGTGGTGAATTTGGGGCTGGCACTGTGGTGTAGTAGGCTAAGCCTCTGCCTGCCTTGCTGGCTCCCATATGGGCACTGGTTTGAGTCCCAGCTGCTTCACTTCTGAGCCAGCTCTGTTATGGCCTGGGAAAGCAGTAGAAGATGGCCCAAGTGCCTGGGGCCCTGCACCCACATAGGAGACCCAGAAGAAGCTCCTGGCTCCTAGCTTCACATCGATGCAGCTCCAGCCGTTGTGGCTATCTGGGGAGTGACCCAGCAGATGGAAGACCTCTCTCTCTCTCCGTCTCTCTCTGCCTCTACCTCTCTGTAACTTTGCCTTTCGAATAAATAAATAAATCTTAAAAAAAAGGATGGTGACTTGGAGGCCACAGGGAAGTTGCAGTCCGCGTGTGTTTTGGTCCCGCGGTGTCTCTGTTTCTTTTAAGTTGGTCACCGCACTCTCTCCCCTTTCTCCTTTCCTTTCTCTTTTTGAAATTCCATCCCAAGGGAGGTGTTCAGGGCCCTGGTGGTTTCTCCTGTGCTGTGAGGCTCGGCTGGAGGCTTCCCCCGGCTCCAGGAATGCTCCTCCCACCACCGAGACTGCTGTATGCAGACACAGGCCCATGGCTGCGATTGTTTGCCCAGCGAGGTGTGTCCTCTGCGCTCCTGAGCGGCAGGACCCGGCTTCATAGGGGTCTTTTCACTTAGGGGGTGTGGTGGCGGCAGGAGGAAGGAGAAGGGTTAAGACGCAAGGCCAGATGCGCGCATGTGGGGGGCATTTTCACGGGCAGAAACCGCGTCACACGGTCTGTGACATTTGGCCACCGTGGAGAGAATCTGGAGAGCACATGAGGTCAGGTGGGCGTCCTGGGAGCAAAACAGAGAAATACTGTAAAACACGTGCAGTTGAGCGGAAAAATCAGCATCTGCCAGCTTTTGTTTTCTTCCTCGTTGGTAGGAGTCGCAGGAAATCGTGCGTGCACACGTGTGTGTGTGCGTGTGTCCCGGCTCTGGGATGAGAGAGGAGGCAGGAAGTGGGCACGGGCCCTGTTAAAGAGCTCGGGACTCGTGCATTTAAGCCCGGCACGTTGCTCCCTCTGAGGGGCACGTGCAAGCAGGAGCCGTCAGCTCAAGGTGAGACGTTCCGTGCATTGCTTGTCTCCACTTTGAATCAGAGCTCGAAGAGAGAGCCAGCCCTCCCTGGACAGACACCGCTGAACCCAGAGAGAGGGCAGGAGCCCACACCAGGTGGCCTCCCCCAGGGGCCCCAGAACACAACCCTCACAAGGCAGGGGGTGCCTTGGAAACCCCTCCACGCCGGGAAGGTGTGGCGCCAGAGAGGGCAGTAACGGAACCCCAGATGGTTGAGCTTTCTCCCTCGTTTTCTGAATGGCGTCACCATGTTCACGCCCACTGCCTTGTCTGAGTGACGTGAACGCCACAGCCACTGGCCTGCTTTGAGGCCAGCATCTCCCTTTGTCTGCAGTCCGGGTTCCGGGGAGCACAGGCCGAGATGGAGCTGATCAGGGCCCACTGTTCTAGAAGGCTGGAGAGGAAGCAGCACTGGGGAGGGCTCAGGCAGCCAGGATGCGGCCAACCCCAGCCAGGGCGCGTGCACAAGGGGGCCCGCGGCACTTGTTGGCGTTACCTGAAAGGCCGTTGGTCACGGAGTGTGGATGGCCGTTTCTGCTGGTGGGGAGACTCCGGGCCGTCTCCGCGTGGCCGGCTCTCACTCTCAGTCCAGGGACTGCCGGAGCAGGCGTGGGCCCTCAGCTGGGATGTCCCTGCACCTGCAGAACTCCAGGCAGCTGGCAGCTGGACGGACAGGTCCTTTGGGGGTCCAGAGAGCGTTTCTGAGACCCCAGCTGGGGATCAGAGCCACTTCACAGCCTGGCAAGGAGCAGCACCTGCTGCAGGCTCTAGATATCCTGGAGACAGCTTAGGGGAGAGAAGGTCGTGGTACGAGCCGCAGCATCTGCCCTGGCACTCAGTGCCCTGTGTCCAGTCTCCAGACCTCATCCTCCCCTAGCACATTGTGTGGCTGCATGGTTTGGCTCCGACTGTCCCCATAGGGCTGAGCCCTTGGTTGTGAGGCCCTCCTCAGGTAGGGTGTCCATGCTCGTCCACGCAACTTCACAAGTAAGCAAGGGAGCAGCAAGAGGCAGCCGGTGGGCGCTCCTTCCTGCCCCCTCGGGTCGCAGCAGATGGCTGTCCGCCTGGAGACCGGGGTCAGTTCGTATGCACGGATGGTTACCAGCTCCTTGACTCCAGGCCATTGGCATAGCTTAGCGTTCAACGGCACTTGTATTGTTTGACCTGTTTAGAAAACTATGCCTCCTTTAGGGACCAAGATCCTGACTCTGTAGAGTACAGAAGTGAAGGGACAGGAAATACAGAGTGCCTGGGGCAGGGGGGCTCTGGGAGTGGTGGCCACGGTGCCGCCCTCTTCCACTCCATGTAGCCTTCCTGCAGAGATCTTTGCTTCCAGGTGTGCACTGCCCCCCGGGGGAGCATCTGTCCTCACAGAGCGTCTTCCCCAGGGCAGGCTCCGTAGGCCACTATTTCACCCCTGCATCTGGCTGGCGGTGTCTGGGCAGTGCAGGGTGCGGAGCGGCCAGCAGCTTCCACGGTTCCTTTGCTGCACGGGTCAGTCCCCTGTGTGCTGCATCAAGTGTTTTTTGAGCCTTGGACCATGGTGCTGGCCAAGGCTCTGTGGGTCAAAAAAGCAGCCCCATCCCCAGACAATGGGCCCAATGTGAAGGCCCCCGGAGCAGCCAGCTTCCCACTGAGTAGCGAGCGATGGTCTGGCAGGCGCGGGGCTCTTGTAGCCTGGTTGGACATCCAGGGCAGTTGTCCACCAGGCTCGCCCCAGTGGGTTCTGCTGTAATGGCCCCTGGTGGAGGAGAGGCGCCTGTGAGGTCTCCAGCAAGCCAAGCTCTGCCCTGCAGGTGCACAGGAGGCCAGGAGGGGAGCTCACATCTGCGGAGCCTCACCCACAGAACCCTATCCCCCCAAAAGCGAGGGGCTCACTGTCTCCAACCAGGACCCTGACCCTGACCCTGGCAGATGGCAGTGGCTTCTGTTGGGCATTTAGACCCTCTGTGCAGTTGGTGCTGGCTCTCACTTGTGGACTGTGCCCCAGGGAACACTGGCAATGTTTGGAGCGTGGTTGTTCCAACTGGTGGAGGTCACGGGACACTGCCGCACACCCTACACTTTGCAGGGAGGCACCACACTGCCAAGCACCACTCATCCCAACCATTCTTAGTGCAGACGCTGCAAAGCCCTGGCTACTCGAGTCATGGAGACCTGTCGGGTGCTCAGCTTCTCTGCCCTCCCACTGTAGGGAATGGCAGCCTTTGGCTTTCACATTGGGTTTTCCATCCAATCGTTGCTCCCGCACCATGGTCCATAGCTGGTCCTTCCCAGAGCTCAGGGCTCTTTAATCCCGCTGTCTTGGAGTTGCTGTGTCCCTGTGCTGTGCAAACAGTGATGTTTTGCAGTAGTCAGGGCGCCCTCTCCATGTGCCTCTGAGTCCCTGCCGGGGAGTTGGAACGGTCAGCACAGGGTTGGCCGCCTTCTCTCTGCCGTGAAGAACATGAGGACAACGCCTCTTCCTATCACCACTTCCTGCCACTCTTGCTCCCAGTCATCCTAGCGAGGTGTTCAGAGGCAGATGCTGGGGTGGAGTTTGGGACACGTGGGAAGGAGGGGCCAACATCCATGGCTGGGGAGGAGCAAGAATGGTCCAGAGAGAAGTCAGCCTAGGATGCTGCTGGGCCAACACACAGAGCTCAGGAGGGAAGAAGGAGACGGCTGGGTCCCGATGGGCTGTGTCCCTTAGTGATCAGGTACAGCTCGCCCTTGGGGAGGGGCTCTGGGGAGCTGAAGCAGACCCAGAGGGAGCCTCTACTGATGCTGCCAGGACACGGTCCCTGAAGGAGGTGCACAGTGGCTACTCTGTGTCCCACCCTCACCCACCCCCCAGCTTGCAGAGCAGATGGGAGACACGCTACGAGAAGGAACACTCCAGCGTGCATGGTGCCCTCTTGGATTCAGGATCCTGAGGGGCGTGGCTGTCAGCATGTGGATCAAGTTAGGCAAAGTACAAAATCGTTCCCATCCGTAGTCCTGTCCCTACAATTTGTTGTGGTAGCATCTTCTTGCTACAGGAACTTCTACACCTTGACACTGTGGGTGATTTCCTGAGAATTTACCAACAGTTATCGAAAGTTAAGTGGAGTTCCCCGCCAGCCTGCTCATTATCTCGGCCTCGTTAGTGTTGGGAAGAGACTTTCAGCAGCACTCCAGTGTTCTTGGCACAGAGGGAGTGATAGAGGGAAGGACGCGTTCCATTGCTGACTGGCTCCCGTCTACATAATGCATTAGACGTCTCATTCACTTTAGCTCATTTGATCTCCACCCTTAGCTAATGGCCTTGCCCTTCTATGGAGGGAAGAAATCCTCGCTAGCTCATGTTTTGCCATGCAACGTTTATCTCCACTATTGATAGAAGCTTCGGAAATTGCATTTTGCTTCTTGCCTTAGTGGGTAGAAGCTCATAGCACTTTTCAGAAACCAGAGTCCCGGGGGAGAACGAAGGCTTGAAACACAGCTCATGGTAGCTCGAGGGGCTTCCCGTGACATGAACAGGGAGGAGGAGGGACCAGGGCTGCTTCGACACCTGCTCTTCTGGTTGGCCATATGGTCTTCAGATTGATCTGTTTATTTGAATGGCAGATTTACAGAGAGAGAGAGAGAGAGAGAGAGAGAGAGAGAGAGAGAGAGAGAGATCTCCCACCTGCTGGTTCATTTCCCAAATGGGCAGGATTGGGCCAGCCCAAAGCCAGAAGCCTGAACTCCATTCTGATCTTCCAGGTGGGTGCAGGGACCCAAGTTCATTGTTGTGCCTGTTTTCCCAGGCACATCAGCAGGGAACTGGATCAGAAGTGGAGCAGCCAGTGCTTGAACCAGTGCCTGCATGGGCTGCCGGTGTTGTAGATGGACCTTTAACCTGCTGTGCCACTGCATGGTCTTGAAGGAACAAAATCACAGAGATAGTTGGTGAGAGACGTAAGATTCTAACAAATAGTTACTGAGGGCTAAGCTGACACCAGACTGTGGCGTCCACAATTCACATTTCCGCAGATGAGCCACCTTCAGGAAGGCTAGGGAGAAGAGCCAGGGAAGTGGGAACATAGGAAGAGATTTGGTCCCTTCCCCATTGGTGCTGAGCCTCTGAGCCTGTGGTGGGGTTGAGGGGCTGCTCCCCTCAGCCGGAAACCCCTTGGCCCATGCCCCTCTTTGGGGACAGCCCTCACAGAGACCCCGGGCAGGCTTTAGACAGCAGAGCTGCTATTGCATCCAGTTCTGCAGGCTGGGAGCCCAGAAGGCTGAGGGTCCCAGAGCCCCCCATGGCGCAGGCTCTCCCCAAGGCCCCCCACCCCCACCCCCTTTGTGGCTTCTCCCTCCTGCTTTGTTCAGGAGGACCCTGTCCTGGGCCATCCTCCACTGCTTTCCCAGGCCACGAGCAGGAAGCTGGATCAGAAGTGGAGCAGCCGGGACCTGAGTCAGCGCCCACACAGGATGCAGGCACTGCAGGCGGTGGCTTCACCCGCTATGCCACTGTGCCACCTCCTAGCCGTGCCACTGTGCCACGTTCAGCAGATCGTGACGAAATCCACTGGAGGCTGACCCTCCCAGGCAGGATGGCGAGTGCGTACAGGTCTGCCTTGGAGCCTCCGGAAGACCCTGACCCAGCAGAGGAGCGGAGTGAGGGCAGAGGAAACGCTCTGCTCCCACACTGCCCAGGGCGGGAGCCGAGGAGAGTGCCTGGTGGGCAGACGCGGGGTCCACTCCAGGCCTGTGCGCGGCAGCTCTGTGCCTCTCCCCTGAGTCCAGGAAGCTCCAGCCTCTGGGGCAGCCAGGTCCAGTGCGGTGCTTCACTGGACACAGGTGCTCCCAGAGGCGGCCCCGCCTCCCAGCGCTGCAGGTGCAGAAGCTCCTGGGGGTAGAGGCTCCCTGGGGAGGGGTCAGGGGAGCTCTGTAGCCTCAGCCCCCCTGGGTCTTGGCCAAAGCTCCAGATTCTGGGATGGAGGCTGGGGGCGGGGGAGACAGAAAGGGGAAAGCTGCTCTCCTGGCGGCCCTATGGGCTGGCCCCACACGGAGAGGGCTCTGCCTGCTGCCCGCCCCCAGCAGTAGGCTGCACTGGGAGGTGGGGGTCCTGCAGCCCTGGGGAGGGTGGAAGCTCATGTCCCCCTGTGCTCCAGTCGGGCATGAGATTCTGTGCAGAGCTGCACAAGAGGCTAGGCGCACTCCCGGGCCGTGAGTTGTGGCCATCTTGGCAGGGTGCACCGGGACCGCAGCCAAGATGCTGAGTAGAGTCCATGAGCTCCAAACATCCCAACCTCTAAAATCCATCCCGAAGATGGGATTTAATTAAATGCTATGTGCTTGAAACCGGTTCAGATTGGTTTATCCATTTCTGTGGGCTGTCTCCCAGGCAGGCACACTTACGGACGGAATGTAGGGACGGCTAGCCTTCTAGCATGAAATACTTTTATGCTATTCAGGATTTTTAAAAAATAAATACGTGAAATGATGGCCCTCAAATTGGTAAACCAATTCCAGCCACCATAAAGTCTTAAGAAAGCCAGACAGTCTTCAAAACTCTTTTATGAGCACACATGGTGAAAGTGCTGCAAATATTATTGTTTGCGAATAAAATGTAAATTAGTGCTTTTGTGTTCATCTGTGACTTTTCCTTTAAAGCCAGGGATTGTATTTGAAACCTGCAATTCTCAACAAAAACAGGAAAGTTCAGTGCTGATTGCTGGATATTTGGACCTCCCAGGGCAAACATTAACTGGCTGAGGGGCCCTCTGGAATGCAATGAAGGGAACAATACTGGGAGGAGAGCCAAGCCCAGCAACACTGGAGCTGGGGACCAGGGATTTGCCTCTTGGTAACCGGAGCTGAGCGAGGCCCAGCACTGCTGTTAGACTGGAAATGACATACTGCGATCCTGGACTTAGCCAAAGGGATTTTAAACGGAGGGAAGAGCTGGCAAGATAGACTCCGCAGCCCTTCTCACGGCGCTTTCTGAAACGAGCGGTGGAAGGAGGAAGGAGAGACCCAAGTCTGTTGCGTTTGATCCGGCTAAGTGCAGAGTGGAAGCGCTTTCGCTGCTGCTGGATTTCTTTGTTGAAGTCTCTGCCCACGCCCCACCGCCCAGAAAGCAGAGACGCAGCCGCTCTCGCTCAGGCACAAGGGCACCCCAACACGGCGTATTGACAGGAGGTCTGAAGACGCTGACAGCTGCAGAAATTGTACAGTCCGAGGCCAATTCCCCCGAGTGGGAACCATGTAGCGATGGTATTAATTCTGCTTGGGATTGTGGAAGTAAGAAAAGGCTGCTGGCCGAGCAGGGCCCTGCCTCTTCTTCCTGGGAACAAAGGCCTACCTTGTGTCTTCTCTGGTGTCCTTGGAATGTCATTTCCCACCTTTTGAAACTGTATCTGATTATCCAAGTGGCAATTAATCATAATTAAGCAGGCCTGAGGTTTGGAGCGGTACAAAGACCGTGGCTAGGAGCTCGCTGGCTTCGGTCCTGAGAAGCCCTTCCCAGGTTGGGCAGCGGCGTCTCCCTTCCTGGAGCAGGGGGCCGGTGGGGGATGGACAATGCACGGGGGGGGGGGGGGGGGGGGCTGGTGGCACGGCTTCCTTCTCCCCTCCACTTGGCCGTCTCAGCTCCTCGCCTGGTTCCAACACATGGGGAGCCAGGTAACGAATCACCCTTCTAATGCCAAGTGATTTGGATCCGTTCTTACAAACCAGATTTTTTCAATTTATTACAGGAAAACATTCAATCGCTCTTTGCTGGCACCGGGACCAGGGCCCACGGAATTCTCCCGTACCCCTCCACCCCCAATGAGCATTTTAAAAGCTTAGCAAGCCCAGAATGCCGTCTTATTAAAATTTTTTATATATTTATAATTAAAATACAGGGCTGGCACTCAAATGGATTTAACAGATGTAAGGGGACACGCAGGGCTTCCTGGAGCCCAGATCAGGCGGGAAACAATGGCCGCTTTAACTCCCGACTGGGTCTCGGGTTTCTGTTTGCACATGGGCCCAATTTGTACCATTTATGATTAGGTTTAAGTCAGTTGATGTCTATTTATTCAGGAGAATTGCCATTTCAGAATATTACCATACTCCCTGCTAGCGCCCAGCCCGCCGGCGACTGGACCACAGCCGTGTTCAGTGTGGCCCCCGCTGCGCGCGGCTGCCCACTTGGCCCGACCGGCCTTCCCGGGCCAGAGCCAGGGGTGCCTGGCTGCGTGTTTGCCGGAGCGGAGACGCGAATGGGAGACCCTGACACCAGGGGTGCACGGCTGGGCCACTGGGCGTGGTCCTCCACAGTGGACAGGGCAGTGAGGGCAAGCCCCGTCCCCTCGAGGCCCCCAGGGGCTCAGCCCCCACCCAGAGGGAAGGAAGAATCTTCAGGAAGGCAAGAGGTGGGCACTGCCTTGTCTCTGCCTCTCTCTCTCTTATGCTGACGCTCACCCGTTCTGCTCTGTTCACTCTGGGGCGGCCTCTCCTCTCTCAGTGTCTTTTGTGCAGCTGATCCTCCTGGGGAGGGGGCTGCTCTGCCCTCCCAGGAAGTCTGGACCTCCCTTCCCAC
This sequence comes from Sylvilagus floridanus, assembly GCA_949820135.1. NCBI lineage: Eukaryota > Metazoa > Chordata > Mammalia > Lagomorpha > Leporidae > Sylvilagus > Sylvilagus floridanus. The sequence goes on along the minus strand of OX463235.1, from coordinate 77,597,461 downwards.
CCCCAAATCTAGAAGCAAAGCTCCCTTCCCCATCTGACCTTGACTTCTGGGAGGTGCTGACCCCAGCCCAGGGCCATGCACAGGCAGTGCCGCCTGTGGGTATCCGGCAGCGGGCATCCACACACATCTTTTGCTGTGGGCTGGGCATCGTTGCCCATTTCCTGGCTGGCTCTGTCTTTTGGTTTGGGAGGTGGGGCTGCAGAAGGAGCGTGCCTCTCGGGTCCCCAGACAGAGGCTGCCAGCTTCACACCAAGGTCACGTCGCCCTTCCAAGAGAACCAATTGGTGTCCTCATTCCTCGGATGGTGCTCAGCCGCCAAGGGGGCCTTCTGCCGGGAACCGCTGGCCCAGCTGCCCTCATCAGCCACGCCCACTGGACAGCTGGCCCCAGGCACTCAGTGCCCCTGCTAGGGACCGGTTCCGTTTTCTGGCCCATTGCCCTCTTCCACTTGCAGGGTTCTGCGCTTCCCAGAGACACGCCAGCGCCTGCCAGGGCTGTGAGTGCCGGCGCCCGCTCGGGGTTGAAAACCTGCTTTCACCACGAGGCCAGCCCTGCTCCCCAGAGTCCACCGTTCGCCCCTTCATATCTGGTTTCCCACGTGATCGGCAGCTGGAAATCACATGAAGATAAATTAATAATGGCGATTCTGATGCCTTCCAAAAGAAACAGCCAGGGTTGGGCAGGGAGCGAGCAGGCGTGTGACTCACGCTCCCTGGCTCTCACCACCTCCCGTTTTCCTGAAGTTCATTGTCAGCCTGCCCAGGACCGAAAAACAGATAAGACAAACACGTGCGAGCCAGGGGAAGTGTTCCAGTTTCTTAAGAGGGGACTGGGGTCTCTGGAGGTGGACTGTTCACAGCACTGTGCTACTAGCTGTTGCCCTGGCCTGGCCATGGCTGTCAGGGTGCACAGCCCCCTAGCACTGGACTCCCAGGTCCCCTCTGTCCAGCACCCGAGGGAAGCGGCCAGGGCAGTGGCAGAGATGTGCAGGATTCAAAGCCAGGAGTCCATGCTTCCTGGACGCAACGTGCTTCTTGTCTCCAGCATGGAGCTCTGATTCCACACGGGAGCCAAGGCTCAGAGTTTGGATCGAAGTGCCTTCTCCCTTCAGGGGAGATCCAGGATCAGAGCAACAAGTCACCCCCAAAGTCTGGGCCCGAGACTCGTCCAGAAAGGAGGCATGAGCCCTGCCCTCCACGTCTGCTTCCCTTGCTTGTCTCTTTGGGAACCACACGCAGAAACAGGGTCTGGAAGCTGTCCTTGCACATTCTGAAGATCCCTGCTGGTGCCAGGCCTGGGCTGCAGGTCTGGGCGCTCTCCTCACAGTCCCCTCCCTGCAGTGCTGGCCCTTCAGGGGAGGGGGGCCTGCCGGTGTCATCCTCCCACAAGGTCAGGACCTGTCCAGCAGCAGGTTTAGCTGCCCCCTGTGGGGCGCTGGGGACGATTGTGATGGGCTGGAAGGCAGGGATGTGGGCTGCAGACAGGTGGGGCTGGGGAGGGCCAGTCCCGCTCCTCTGAAGTTCCCAGAACCCACGGCCGGATGTGGTCACAGCTCAGCTGGCCCCTGTCTCCAGCTGGCAGCGCTGTGAACTGACTCCAGCTGGTGTTTTCACAGAAGTTCTTGTCCAGGTTGCTAACGGAAGCAGAAGATGGATCAACAGAACCTCTTTGCTCCTGAGCTCAGGGTCACTGGAACACAGCTGACTGCCAGCCCCCCACTGCTGCCTCCACTCCCCTGGTCCCCCTGGCTGAGGTTGCTGTGGGAAAGCGTGGGTTATACCCAGCTGGCCCACCCACAGCCCCGGTACCTCGGGGCCACTTGGCTGAGAGCTGTTGTCGCCACGCAGAGCCCGGTCTCATTCACTCACTCCATGCACACAGCCGATGCACAGGGCACCGTGGCCCAGGGGAGCATCACAGGGTGACAAGTAAGCTTCTGGCAACGGAAGGAGCCAACATCTGTGGGACACTGTCCCAAAGGGTCCCTGTGTCCTGGCCCTGGACTCTCCACACCCACCCAGGAGGTGGAGAGCTGGCACCCAGGAGGGGATTCCCAGGAGGGGAGATTGAGGCACAGAGCTGTGGACCAGGAGCCCAAGGCCCAGTGAGGGAGGGGTCCAGTGCCAGCCAGATCAGACGGGAGCCTCTCCATCCTGTCTCAGGATGACACGAGGTGTCACGGGGTGTCATGAGATGTCACGGGATGGGGCAAATTCTGCTCGTCAGGTGGGAACTTTGATGAGCTCTGCCCGCTTGTTTATCTGAATTGACTACAAATTTAACTGAAATATATGTAGTGCCACCTGTTATAAGAAATCAGTTACAGTGGGGCTGGAGTGCCTAAAGGGATGGGGTGCGTGGAGCAGGTCCTGGGGCTGGGAAGGCAAAGTCGACTCTGTACAGGCTTCAGTCCCGTTGCTGTTTCTTCTTTACTTTTCTCCTGCCCTTATTTTGAACTTGAAGTTCCAACTTCTACTTCCATTTCCCGCTGAAGCTCAGGAACAGCAGGAGAGAGTGAGGTTGAAGGGGAGAAGAGGCAAACGCCCAAGTGGGCGAGACCGCTGCAGACCTTGCTGCCACCCAGGACAGCACTCCCAGTGGACCCCAGGAGGATTCCTGGGCCCTGATGTGACAGACACTGACCAGGTCATCAGGATTCTGAGGGCAGGCGGAAGGGGGGCCTGAGAAAGGGGGGGCGAGGCTCCCACCAAGTCCTTCAGGCTCTGCTGGGAGAACAAGGAACTCTGGGAAAACCGTCCTGACCAGAAACCAGCAGAGACCCCGAGGCCGCTGCGGGACATCACTGGGTACCAATGCCTCCCCAAGTCGACCAGCGCTGCTGCCTCCGCGGCTGGTGCCTGTGTCCAGGGGACAGGGCACCTGCCTTGCCGGCCCTGGGCCTTCCCTTGACCAACTGCTTTGGACAGAAAGCTCCAGCACAACAGATGATCCCTTTAATCGCCTACAGAAAGTCCAGCTCACGTAGATTTTACAGGTTTCTTTTGGAGAACTTATTTGAAAGGCAGAGTGATAGGAAGAGGGAGAGAGAGATCTTCCATCTGCTGGTTCGTTCCCTAAATGCCCACGACAGCCAGCGTTAGATCAGGCTGAAGCCAGGAGCCAGGAGCTCCATGTGGTATCCCACGTGGGTGCAGGGACTCTGGTACTTGGAGCATCGTCTGCTTTCTCCCAGACACAATAGCAGGAAGCTGGATGCCGGCATGGGCAGCGGCAGCTTGACCCCCGGTGCCACAACCCACACCCCACTTCTGTTGCTTTTGAATCAAAACCCCGAGGTTCAGCTCTGCCCTCCTCGCCAGCAAGGACCAGCCTGAACCCTGCGCAGACTTCACCAGAAACCAGTTGGTTTCTAGGGCATGCGAGTTCATCCAACTTTGGACAAGCAGCAACTTTCTTCCCCGAGGGGAGGAGAATAGCTAATGGATCCCTTTAAAAGGCCCCGAAAGCCTTCTGGAAATTCTCAGGGGTCCCACAAGGACTGGCACCATCACCGCGGGAGGAGGGCATCTCCCACACTTCCCACAGTGGATAGGAACCTTGTGCCGGGGTGGTTTCCAGGAAGTAATGCCGAAAGAGATCCTGACGGGATTCTGAACACATGCGCACAACGCCCCGCCGCGCTCTGGGCCGGCCATCCGCCAGGAAAGCACCGTCTGGCTCCCAGTTTCTTCCCCCTGCAGGATGTGAACCCCGTGGCTGTTGTGAGAGCCTCGCGGGGAGTGTAGGTGCACCTGTGGTTTGCGCTCTGTGCCCCCGTAACGGCCGTGCAGGCCTTGTCTTTCCAAGTGGTTTATGTTTCAAGTAAAACATGGGGTGGCCTGGCTAAGTCCTGGGGGATGAGGAGGAGTTGCAGGACTGTTCACGCCTTAGCAATAATCCTGCAATATATTAGGGAGAAAGTACAAAACCATATGCTGTGGAGGAGGCGGGGCTCCTCGGCCGGCTCATTCATCACGTCTCCAGCCCGCGCGCCCCGGGGGGTGCCTGGCCACTGGGCCTTGTCCAAGGTCTCCACACACCCAGGACCCCTCCCCGCACAGACTTTCTCTTTAATTTGCAATGTGAAGGCAGCACCGAGAGTCCCGGGTTTGCTTTTCTGGATCAGGAAGCAGAGAGAGGAAATTGACTTGAGCTGGATGGATTTGGGCTCCGTTGGTTTTTAAGTAATCGGTTAACACAGTGGAAGAAAAACTTCCCAAATCACAGAGAACGTGCCCTCCGCTGTAAGGGAGCTTAAACACAGGACTTAGGCTTGGCCCTTGACCCGGAGGAGGAGCCGGTGGGCGCCCTGAGGTCAGGGGAGGATGCGCCCCCAGGAAATCCCGAGTCCCGGAGTCTGGACCTGTAAGCAGTTGCCGTGGCTGAAGCCACTGCTGACCACGGCGTGGGTCTGGAAGGAGCAGCCCTTTGCAGCCACCTGTGGGGGCGATGGCCGAGACACAGGATGGTTCAATCCCAGCACCCTTTGCTCTTTGTTAAGGGAGGTTGAACTGAATTAGGCTTGCGGAGGTGCCCTGGGCACAGCAATGCGGATTCACCTTTTGTGTCCGTTCTCTGACCAGCAGAAAAGTCTTTGCGGACAAGAGGATGTGTGGTGTGCTTAGAATCTCCTTTGGAACTGGAAGCTCCTGGCTGATAATTGACAGAAGTAACGGCACCTGTTCCAGGGCACAGAAGGACCTCAGGGTGCCCCCTCCCCGACACACTGTGGTCTTGGACACCAACTCTCCTGTGGGACCTTGGGCCCCCTCACCGGAAGCTCTGGGCTTGTTTTGGGTCAGCACCAACCCTTGTGGATGGATCACCGGCTCCCTAACAGGTTCGATGCGCTGCTACAGAACAGAGCAAACAGTAAAACAAAAGCCAAGAAAATAAAGCAAGTGTTGATTACATAAAGTCAGGAAAATTTCACCCAACGCATATGCACACAACTTGTGACCTATTGTTAGGCTTGCACTGCGCCAGCTCCCGACTCTGATCTAAGTGTTGACAGCACAGGAATAGTAACCGAGTGTGCCCTCGTCTCCATCTGCACTTCCCATGGATTTTGTCAAAACAAAGACATTTTGGAGAAAGCTTGAGCATGAGAACATCAATTCCATTTAAGTGCACAGCCAAGTTCTTCCTTTTATTTTTCAGAGGAGTGGAGAGAGAGAGAGAGAGAGCGAGCGAGCGAGCACTCCCATTTTCTGGTTCCCTCGCCAAGGGCCTGCGATGGCTGGATCTGAGCCAGGGCCAAAGCTGGAGTTGGTAACTCTACTCGGTCTCCCACACGGATGGCAGGAGACCAACACTTGGGTCACCAGTGCTGCCTCCCTGGTCAGCATCAGCAGGCAGCTGGAGTCAGGAGCCTCAGGGACTCTGTCCTGGGACGAGGCCCTCTTACCTGCTAGGACCGACACCTCCTTCAGAGTCACCTGCTGCTTGGATGAATTTTGATTTGATTTTTCACAAGAAGTATCTTGAGTGCTGTGTTTCTGGTCTTACGTGCCTGAAAATGCCCATCTTGGACACCAGTAGATAGAAATATTGTAGATGAAATTCTGCCTGCCTGGTTTTCTTTAACTATTTGTTTATTTGAAAGGCAGAATTGAGATAGCTAGACACGCACACACATACACACACACACACAGATCTCAGATCCACTGGTTCACTCCCCAGATGGCTGCAATGGCCTGGGCTCCGCCAGGCTGAAGCCAGGAGCCAGGCGCTTCTTCTGGGTCTCCCACATGAGTGCAGGAGCCGAAGCACTTGGGCCATGTTGCACTGGTTTCCCAGGCCATGAGCAGGGTCAGAAGTGGAGCAGGAACAGGTCAGCAGGCTAGCAGGACAGTAACCTGTGCCTGTATGGGATGTCAGCGTCCCAGGCAGAAGCTTAACCCACTACACCGCAACACCACTGCTCCCTCCTTTTTTTTTTTAAGATTTAAAATTCTGCCTTTCCTTAGCATTCAAAACCTTGAAATGCACCTTCTGTCTGGATGCTGTTTGAACCAGAATTCTTCAGGCTGTAGGCAATAGGACTCAGAGCATCTCAAACAGAAGAGAGAATGCATGGACTCCATTGCGGCCTCCAGTCTTGTCTGGGTCTCCATGCTCAGTCTCATCACTCTCTTGTGCTCTTTCTTCTCCCCCTCTCTGATTGGGCTTTCGCCTGCCTTGGCTGCGGGCTCAGACTGACAGCCCCTGTGGTGATGAGGGAGGGCTGCAGCGACTCAAACTCAGCACAGAAAGAGAACCAAGTCCAGGGACCGGCCCCGTGCTGACTCCCACGAGACCAGGTCAGCCCTGGGACCGCCTGGCTGGGTGGCTGCTCGGTGCCGAGTGACCAGGTGTGGGCCAGGTGCTCATATGGATGCAGAGGAGGGGCGCAGCCCCCGGCCACCTGGGAATCGAGTGTGTACCCTGCGATGATCGACAGCTTGTGCTTGGTCCTTTGCATTATTGAAGGTGTGGATTTCAGCGTCAGATGGACATGGTCAGGAGCTTGTGACACTGTTACGTCGTCAGCAGAAAGGCAGCTGGGTGATGGGAGAACCCAGCATTTCCTCTGGAGCGGCCTTGGAGCTGGCGTTGGGGCTCAGCAAGTGGAATTTCTGCCGGAGCATTGGAGTAGCTCTCCATCGAAAGGCAGCGAGACGGCGGTCCCAGGAGGCTTAACCTCCAGATGGGCCCGGGCTCGTGGACGTCCTGCAGTGCTCACGAGTGGGAGGGGCCTTCACGGCCACACCCACAGCGGCGCTGGACGAAGACAGCGGGCACCCTGGAAGAGAAGGTGCATCCAAGCTTCAAACCACTTCCTGGATCTCTCAGGCTGGGCTGACTTTGAAAACTGTGCACGGTACGTGCTTGAGAGAAGATTACAGAACACTACTGTAGGACTGCTTCATTTGTTTAGAACAACCAGATCTCCGTATCCTTTCCTCTCTTTCTTCCCGTCTCTGTGCTAAAAAGCAAAATACAGGTGCTCCGTTAACGTGTATAGAAACAGGTAAGTATCAGACTGGACAGTGAACCAACTCACGATGTCCACTCTCTTGAAACTGAAGTCAACTTCGCAAGCTGCTGAGCACGTGTCTGAGTGTGCGACTTGCTGTGTTACCCAAGATACAAACCTGTGCCACTGAACGCCAGTCTCTGTGCAGAAATCCCCCGTCGCCCCAGAGGGTCGCCTCGTGCCTCCTCACTGTCTGCTCCCACAGACAACTCGCGTCTGATTTCCACCACCACTGAGGACTTGCCCCTGGACTTGGAGCCGTGCCCTCAGCAGAAAGCCACGGTCTGCGTTCAGCCTCTGTCCTCCCCGCACGTTGCTAGCGTGTCAGCGTGCTTTTCGCGTCCGAGCAGTGGTCCATGGATTTCTTCCTTCTCTCGTGATGGTCGCTCAGCTTGTTTCTGCGTGGGGGCTGCTGTGAATACAGCCGCTGTAAACGTTCGCAAACATGCACGTCTCTGAGCCCAGATTTCACTTCTCCTTGGTAAGCGCTCTGCAGTAGAATGTCTAGGTCATTAGGGAAGTGTATGCTGAGTGCTGCACGATAATGCCAAGCAGCTTTCTGGAGTGAACACGGGACGGTTAAAGCTTGGACCACGTTTGCCCCCATCAGCAATGGTGAGCTCTGCTTGCCAGGTCTGCGTCCTCACCAACACTCCATGTTGTTAGTCTTTTTAATTTGACGAGCTCTGTTAGATAGGAAGTGGATTTAGGTTTTTAGTGCCTCGATGACATAACATATGTTTTCATTGTTTATTGGCTATTCATATGCCTTCCTTTGTGAAGTGCTTACTTCAAATCTTTCGCCTACCTTAAAAAATGAGCATTTGTTAGTGAATTTAAGAAGTTCTTTGTATGCCCTGGATGCAAAATCTTTGACAGATTGCATGTATGTCTTGCAACATTTTTTTTTCTCAGAGTGTGGCTTCTATTCCCACTTTTCTTAATAAAATTCCTTAATAGACAGAAGTTGTTCATTTTGATGCTGACCAATTTATGACGCTTTTCTTAGTGCTTTTTGCATTTCTCTGCTAAGTCATTTCCTGCCTCAGGGTTGCTAGAATATCCTTTTACATTTGCCTCCAGAAATTTTACAATTTTTAGTTTTTGATCTACGACCCGTTTCCGGAGAATCTGTTTAGCACGAGAAGCAAGGATTGAAATTCACCCACTTCCTGTGCGCTCGCCCGAGTGCTCCAGCACTCTGGGGGAAAAGGCACACGGGGCCTCTCCCGGGGTCTGACTAAGGCAAGGGTGCTCAGAACATCCTGGGGGAGCGCGTGTCACGGAGCAGAGGGTTAAGCTGCCCCTGGGACACCCACGTCTCACAAAGCAGCATCAGTTCAAGTCCCAGCACATCCACTTCCAATCCAGCTTCCTGCTAATGCATCCTGGGAGGCAGTGGATGATGGCCCACGTACTTGGGCCCCAGCCACACCTGTAGAAGACCTCAATCCAGTCCTGGGCTCCTGGGTTCAGCCTGGCCCAGCCTGGCTACTGCAGGCCTCTGGGAAGTGAACCAGCAGACAGAAGATGTTTCTCTCTTTCTGTCTCTCTCTGTCACTCTGCCTTTCTTTTTTTTTTTTTTTAAAGATTATTTATTTATTTATTTATTTGACAGGTAGAGTTATAGACAGTGAGAGGGAGAGACAGAGAGAAAGGTCTTCCTTCCGTTGATTCACCCTCCAAATGGCCGCTACGGCCGGAGCTATGCCGATCCGAAGCCAGGAGCCAGGTGCTTCTCCTGGTCTCCCATGGGGTGCAGGGCCCAAGCACTTGGGCCATCCTCCACTGCACTCCTGGGCCACAGCAGAGAGCTGGCCTGGAAGAGGGGCAACCAGGTCTAGAACCGGTGCCCATATAGGATGTCGGCACTGAAGGCGGAGGAGGATTAGCCAAGTGAGCCACGGCCCCTACTCTGCCTTTCAAGTAGATGAAAATAAAGAAACAGATTAAAAAAAATAAGCTACTTTGTAAAAAGATCATGTAAAATGGAATTAAAAGATAAATCTCTACTAGTTCAAAATCTTTGCAACTCCATGCAATGATGGAAGTCTAACTGCTCATGAAAATGCTTGTTATGAAAAACCTAGACGTGGATTTTAAAATTCTTTGCACCAGGGCCAGTGTTGAGGTGCAGGAGGCTAAGCTGCCGCCTGCAATGGAAACATCCCATATCAGAGTAGTGGGTTGAGCCTCTGCTGCCACACTTCCTATCCAGCTTCTAGCTCGTGTGCCTGGGGAGGCATCAGAGCATGGCCACCGTGCTGGGGCCCCACCGTCCCTGTGGGAGACCTGGACAGAGCTCCTGGCTCCTGGCTTCAGCCTGACTCAGGTCTGCTCACTGCAGTCACTTTTAGTGAACCAGTGGGTGGAAGAGCTCTGTGTCTTTCCCTCTCTCTGTTGCACTTTCAAATCAAATACATAAATGAATCTTTTAAAAAAACTCCTGTACCAAGATAAACTTCCCCAATTCCAGTTCCTCCGCGGACTTCCTGACGTTCCTTCGTGTGGTGTACTACCCACATTTCTGCACTAGTGCTGTCTGAGTGACCTGCTCCAGCGGCCACAGCGACATCGCTCACGCTCTGTAACTGCGGCTGGTAGTGAGTCTCCATGTCAGGTGGTGAAAATTCGCCAAGCCTTGCCCATCTTAAATTCTTTTGGTTACTATCCACATTTTAGAATTGGCTTCTTAATTTCATCAGAAAGGTTTGCTGAATTTTGACTCGGATTTTATTGAATTTATAGATCAGTTTGGATAATACTGACATGCTCTGTCCCTACTGTAGCTCTCTCTGTTCGTTTACTTGTTAAAGTTTCCCGCAGAAATTGTCTTTTCTCCTCTCAGCACAGATGACCAGCAGGACTTCTGTTAGAGTTACTCTTGAATGTGGTCTGGTTTGGGGGCTGACGTAGACGGTGCCGTGTTCTCCACCCGCGTAAGGCCAATGTGCGTCACTACGATTGTGCCATTGGCTCGCTAGATCTAGCCGTGTTCTCGTAGACCCCTCAGGGTTGCCTGTAAGGAGCTCATGATGCCTTGTATTTCTACTTCTTGATCTTTAAAAGTTTGCCTCATTGCCCTGTTGAACTGGGGTAGCAAGTACAGACGGCATTGCCTGATGCAATCTCGGGGAAAACATCAAACATTTCGCCACTGGCCGACGACGTCACGTTTGTATCTTAGATGCCCTGAGCAGGACAAGCAAGTGCCTTCTCACTTGAGGATTTTTGGGAGTTGCTTTTCTCCTGAGTTGGTGTTGAATGTCAGCAAGCGCTTTTTCCGCATCTACAGAAATTATCATTCTCCTCTTTTGGAAATGGGAGAGAGTTGCATTCACTGGTTTTCAAATATTAAATCAACTTGCACTCTTGGAAGTCAGTTTACATATTATGTGCATACTACCCATTTTATGTGTTGCTCAATCTTATTTGTAATGTTTTATCAGCTTTTTAATGTGTGTTAGTCTTTTCATTACCACTTTTTGTAGTATCTTCTTGATGCTTAAAAACGTTTATATTAGAAAGAGAGAAAGGCCGAGACTTAGGCAGACGGAGAGACCCCATCCACTGGTTCATCACAATGGCCAAGGCTGGGCCAGGGGCTGGGAGCTGAGTCTCCCACGTGGGCACCCGTGACCCGCTGCCTCCTGGGTATACTGACCAAGAAGCTGGAGGCTGAAGCTGGAGCCAGGACCCGGGCTCAGGTGCGCAGTGGTGGGGACCTCAAGCAGTTCTTAGCTGCTGTTCAACATTCATCCCTCTTTGATGGTTTGTACCAGAATTATACTGGCTTAAGACCTGACTGGGAAGTGATTCTTCCTAGTTTGTTTTCTGAAAGGATTTATTGTCTCCTTAAACGTTTGACACAATATGATGTTGAAACCACCTGGTTTGCAGTAAATGTGTGTGTGTCTGTGGTCTGTGTATGCGTGGGTGAAGATTTTCCTTGAGTTTAATCCCTTCAACCAAAATAATATTATTCAGGTTTTAAGCATTTCTTCTTTTTTAAAGAAAATAGACTGTAAGTGTTCTAACCATGAAAAATGAAAGCTTTCATAAGTAAATTAGCTTGATTTAACCATTCCACAATGTGAGCATATCTCTGACATCATGCTGTACACCATAAATTTACATAATTTTGGGATTGCCAATTAAAAAATAAATTTAACAATTCTTCCTTAGATAGTTTTGGTGACTTATGTGTTTCAAGGAGTTTTCCATTTATTCCCATTTGTCAGATTTATGGCATGAGGCTGCCCACGCTATTGCCATGGTCTGAGTGATCACTGACACTCTCTATGTCAGTCATGATGCTAGTGACTGCATTTTTCCTTCTCTTTGTTTTCCTGGTTAGTCTTGCTCAGGGGTGGTAAAACATGAATTTTATTAATGTGTTCAGAAACTAGATTATCTCTGTTGCTTTATTATTTACTTTTCTTTCTTTCTTTCTTTCTTTCTTTTTTTTTTTTTTTTTGACAGGCAGAGTGGACAGTGAGAGAGAGAGACAGAGATAAAGGTCTTCCTTTGCCGTTGGTTCACCCTCCAATGGCTGCCACTGTCGGCGTGCTGCAGCCGGCACGCCGTGCTGATCCGATGGCAGGAGCCAGGTGCTTCTGGTCTCCCATGGGGTGCAGGGCCCAAGCACTTGGGCCATCCTCAACTGTACTCCTGGGCCACAGCAGAGAGCTGGCCTGGAAGAGGGGCAACCAGGAAAGAATCTGGCACCCTGACCTGGACTAGAACCCGGTGTGCTGGCGCCGCAAGGCGGAGGATTAGCCTGTTGAGCCTTGACGCCAGCCGAGTTGGTAGAATTTCTACAGGTCTGACTTCCAGTTGGTGGACCCTCTCTTCTTCGCCGTCTAACCTGTTGACAGAAGTTTTCATTTTGGGTGTTTTACTCTTCTAGATGAGAATCACTTGTGGTCTGATTGACAGTTTCCACTGTCTGCTGCGTTCCTCCTCCCTTTGCTAACAGAGTATACTCCCGTTATCTGTTCAGATTCTCCTGGTTGTGGATCGTCTTTTACTGCTGTGTCTCAGAGTTTTAAACTGGATGCTGAACACAGTTTGTGACTTACTTTGGGAGTAGGGTTATCTTGTCTCTAATGATGTCAGATTTTGCTGGACGATGGTTAAATGACCACCAGACATGCTTGATCTTGTCAGCTTCCCTTTATCCTGATTAGGGTGAATTTATTTGGTTTTTGTCTCATTTTTGAGACATGAATCTTAGACTATGGAGATAGAAATATACATCCCCTGTCTGTCTATCTATCAATCCTAATGGTAAAAAAGCCTGCACTTTTGAAAGTGAACAAAGTAATTAAGAATAAAGCAAACTCTGCAAATGATCCATATAAAATTAAAATCCTGCTGAAAATCTTAAATGAAAAACTATGCTTCTTTTTTGGCTGAATAAATACTTTGGCAAAGTAAATTGAATGCAATCCCATGTAAAAATTCCAAAACAATTTTTTAACCTTAACCTTTAAAAAGGTTAAAAAGTTAAGTTTCACAATATTTTATTCTTGCATAAATATCAAGGAAATATCTGAAGATGAAAAAGAGACATTTTAAAAATCTATCCAGATAGTTCATAAATTAGGAAGGTAAACGAATCATAATTTTGTGGTTGACATAGGAGTAGATAAGAACAAGGGGAAAAGTAAAGGACACAAATAAACTGAAATGTAAATATGCACTATACTTATATGATGTAAGCAGCATTTAAAAGCATTGGAAAATCATAAATTGTATCAGTGGCACTAATTAATAATGGGCGCTCAGCTAATTCCTTAGATACCACTGTAAATTTCACATGTATCAGATAAAGGTGTCAAATCCCAACTAAAACCATTACAGCATGACAAAGGAGAATGTTACTTACATAATTTTAGAGGGGGAAGAATTCAGTGAGTGGAAAGGAAATCTACACGGCATGAATCTTTTGAAATCATGTAAACATTTTGACACTGAAAAATGCTGGAAATGGAAGGACACAAGTTACGTAACCCATAGAGCAAGAGTTTGAGGAGCCTTCACCGTGGGCAACCGGGCAAACCACTGGCATTTCCCCCAAGGTGGTCTACACTCGGACAGCGGCGGCAGGCGGCTTCAATCCGGAGAAAGTTGGCTTGGACCAACCAGATGCTGGAACCAGGCGTGATCACAGCCAGTGTAACTGAACACGCACAGATGTCTGAGAATGAACCACAAATGAACCGTTCCTGACGCTAGTGCCAAGATCATCTTTCCAGGAGGAGTTTAGCTTTCTTACCATAACATGGGGTGCGTGTCTAAGCGTGTTTCTAAACTGCAACCATGTGAGCTTGTGCCCACCCCTCCCCATGATGTCATGAAATTCCCTCTTGCGTGCTTGCATCCCCTGGGATTCAAGACCCCCACCACCCTCTGCTCGGGGAACCAGAGCTTGAGGAATGACACCCTGTTGTCTTCTTACTTGCTGCAAGTGAGTTCCTTCGTGTGCCAACCAAGAGCAGACCCACAGCTTGGGTGACAGCTGGAGAAAGGAAGAGCATCGGGCTGTTGACGTGATAAGCACAGATCTTCCTCTCTTGACTTGCAAAGAGCTTTTGCAAGTGAATTAGACCGAGCCATAATGACACACAAAATTGTGCAAGAGATGAGTGAGGTTTTATGCACATAGAAATACAAATGGCTTCTGAACTTGGGGTGAAAATCCCAGCTTCACTCTTCATTAAACAAAGCTCATTAAAGAGATGAAAATGAGATGCCGTCTTCACCCCACCTTCTGCTCCTATAACAGAGAATCACAGAATGGGTGCTGTGTAGAAAAAGCGAGTTCACTTCTCGGAGTTCTGGAGGCTGGCGACGAGCGAGGGACCTCCTGTTGCGTCACAGTGGGGAAGAAGGCATGAGGTGCTGAGCGAGCAAGGCGGGAGCGAGAGACAGTGCCAGAGGCAAACACACTCGATGACAACCTGCCCGGCGATAACCGACTCACTCCCAGCACCGTTACCTGGGCCGTTAAAATTCTACTTGAGTTGTGGATGGCAGATACCATTGCTATCTACGCAACTGATCAAACATTCCAAGGCCTTCATGCACTGAGTGGATCGGGCATTCTGCACACCGTGGACGGAGGTGGAGGTTTGTGCTCCCTCCCTGGGCGCAATCCGTATCCTTGTACCAAATCACTCTCCTTAAGGCACCCACTAAGAGAAGATATATAAGCATGTTTATGTTGATTGCAAAAAAGACTGTAAAATGTAATTGTCCAATACCACAGAGCTCATTAAATTATTTTAACATATCCATAAAGTAGAATACAGAGCAAACATTAAAGGCATGAGGTATGTACTGATATGGAGCAAATCTCAAAGCTACGTTTTTGATAGAAAAAATCAGGGGTGCATCCCATGACACCTGGGTCTCTCCCATATCTGACTGCACCTGTGACCCATGGATTGCTGGCTGGTCTCCTCTTCCTGGGTTTCCATGACACTCACTCTGAGGCCGTGTCGTGTCCCAGCCGTCACAGTGGCACTCAGAGCTCCTACTGAGTCCGTCACTTTTCAAAGATAGAAGTGAATATTGGCCAACTCCAGCTCATCAGCCCACTGCTGCCAGTCGTGTGCTGCTGTGTGCGGCGAGCTGTGGTTGGAGGACTCACAGCTGTGGGGAACTCGGTCCTTGTCCAAAGGGGGACAAGCATGAAACACCCCAAGGCCACAGCCAGAGCTTGACAACCAGGAGAAAGCCAAGGTCAGCGAGGGTTCAGGGCATGCTGGGGAGGATGCTGGGGGCACTCAAGGTCATCCCTGTCCAGCCTCAGACCTGGGGAGGCATGACTGGGGCTGAGGGCACCGAGCCCACCCAGGAAAGGCTGTGCTGATGGCGCCGGGTGAGGCCGTGGCCTGGGAGGGGCCCTGGGGCTCCAGGCCTGTGTCGCTAGGCCGTGGGGCTCTGGAGGGGGCCTTCTGCCCATTCTCCTCTGGGCGTCTGGGGTGCAGGTTCTGGAGAACCGCCTGATGTTGCTGTCTCAGAGGCTCCGGGGTGGGGGGAGGCACAGGAATCTCCCCTGGGCAGAAGCAGGTAACCCTGGCGCCCGGCACATGACTGCCACGCTTCGCAGGCCTCAGAGGTCAAGGTTGGCAGCTGCAGTTCCCTCTGCCGGGAACCCGGGCCTCCTGGGACCTCCGGTGGCCACTCAGCCACCAGGGAGGCACATTCTCCAGGAGAGAGCAGTGGTGGACGGGACCCGGGAGGTGGGGTGGGGATCCCCAGGCCCTCTGCGGAGGACATGACGTAGGTTTGCAGGGGGAGGGGCTGGGCACTGGGAGTGTATTTGCCAGCGTCAGGGGCACGCAGGTCAAGCCAGAGAAGCAGGTGTAGGGACCCCGGGGTGAACGCTTGCTCCCTGGTGCCCGAGGTGGCCAAGAGCTCCTATCCACGGGACCCGGACCCCAGGCCCTCAGCAGGCCTGAGAGGACAGGAGGCCACACCCACGGGGCTGAGACCCGAGAGGCCCTTCACCAGAATCGCCTCTTCCCGCTCGGCTGCCTCTTCTGCTGTGGCTCGGTGAAGGGGGCTGGGATGTGGAGGCCTCTGTCCCTCTCCAGTGAGGATCCCTTCCAGGTCTTTTGGAATTCGTTCCTGGAACTTGCTCCGGATAGATTCCCCTCCACAGTGTGCTACAAACACAGAGAACCCGCTGGGAAGCTCACCGGTTTTGCTGGGGAACAATGTTCTGCAAACTTAACGTCTCCTAGGTTTGCCAGGCCCCAGAGCGTCCCACCTGCGTGATGGAAGGAGGAGTGGTGAAGTCGAGCAGAGAGAGGTGCAGGACGTCCTGTATGCACTCAGCTAGCAGCTGGCTCTTGGCGCTCTCCGAACAGAGTGGCTCCAGGGGCGTGAGCTTGCGAATGGCTCTGAGGTGGCCCTGTGCCACTGACGAGGCTCCCGGCTCACAGATGCAGGGAGGAACACAGCCAGTGTCGGGCTCTGGAGGTGGAGGTGGCACCAGCTCCCACCACGTGCTCTGCAGAGAAGGCAGACTGACAGCACTCACCCCTCCCACGCTGCTCAGGTGCCTGGTGCCCATTCTGGCTTTGTTTTTCCCAAGGTGGCTTTGGCTTGGAAGCTGACAATTCAGCGTGGCCAAGCAGGGTTGGCTGCACTGACGTAAGCTTATCATCCACGTCACGGTGCCCATCCAGGGATATTTCCTGTGTGCCCATCATCCACCACTGCCAGATCCACTAATGGTCCTTTACAGTTCTGTCCCGTGCCAGGCCCTGTGCTAAATGCTGGGCAGACAGCCAGGCACAGCATCCTGGCTGAGGAGTCCATGCTGTCACGAAGCAGAGAAACCCAACGTTCCAACCCAACACAAACCGAGGATGTGCTGCGGTGACAAAGGGGAGCCCTTAGCCCTGCCTGGGCAGAATCATCGGCAACCTGTTCAGAGCCACTGTGTCCTGAGGGCTACATCAGGACGAGCTAGGCACGAGGAGGCAGCGCGGTCAGGCAGCTCCCTGAAGGCATCCAGACTTGGGTCCAAGGCCAAGGTCCCATTGGGAGGGAGCTCTTTTCTCTATTCATGCCTTGGGTGAAAATGACAGCTGGCACCTGGCTGAGGCTTCAGGTTCCCTCCCCCTGTGAGCCAGTGGAGAGCAAGGCCTGTCCATTTTCCTTGCAAGGGCCCTCTGTTTAGGATCTTCTCAGTAGCCCCTCAAAGAACATGCGGCTGGCACGTCACTCCACCATGCCCGGCATGGGACCCCGGAAGCGGCACAGAATATGGTCCTCTGGGGTTGACTTGGCATCGCTCTACCACTGGGGCCTTTGACTATTCATTTGTCTTTCTTTCTTCTATTCACTTATTCAACATTTACCAAATACTGATGGATAATTATGATGTGATACAGACAGATGGATAGATAGACAATATTAATTGAGTCCTAATTTATAACTGTATTAGTCCATTGCCGGGGCACATGGGATTTCTATCTGTCAATCTTTACAACGACTCTTGGAAGTAAATATTATTATTTCATTATACAGAGGCGAAATAGATGCCTGAAGAGATTGAGTGGCTTCCCTACGCAGCTAACCCTTGGTGAGGCTGGATTCTACCCCGGGACTTAACACTAGCAGGGATGGCCTCTTGGTGGAGTGAATCACCAAAGTGCAAAAGTGGACATTGAACTTGGAAGAATGGCAAACCGTCCAGACTGGTCGGAGGTGCAGGTGGGGAACAAAGCAAAAAAGGCAAAAAAAAAAAAAAAAAAAACCAACGGCTTGGAAAAAACCAGATAGACTACGATGCTACACTGACAATTCCACTCTCTCCTAGGGAGGTAGTACAGAACGTTCCGGCCTGTGGACAAAGATGGACTTGAAGACGATTGGCGCTGGAGAATGACAGTGAGTGTAACCACCTGCCCAGTGCACACCAAAGTGAGACGCCTCATCTCACACCGTCCGTGGCAGTCAGGGACACGTGGGCCAGTGTGGTCAGCCGTGTTCTGTGTCAGGAAGCCTGCACAGCAGTGGCTGCCCCCGTCAGCATGTGTCACTTACATCTGTGATTGACCATGATCTGACCTGTAGCACATCCTATCACACAGGCTAGGCCAGGCCACCCCAAGGATCTCTGTGCCTGACATTGGTTTCTCCCCGCCCCGTGTGAAGTCTGGGTGGAGCAGGCAGCTTCTCGTCCTCAGAAACCCTCGTGCACTGTGCACGGTGCAGGCTCCCCTCTTCCTCACATAGCAGGTGCCTGTTTACAGATCCCCAGCTTCGCTTGGACATGTTTCAAACACAGGATATTGGAAGAACAGCCAAGGACCCTCTGTTTCCTTTCTCTGTGCATCTGTAAACATTCATAGCTTCCACAATGTTTTATTTCTGCCTATTTTTGCAGCAGAATCTTTTGAAAATGAGGACAGATGCCATGGCGTCCCCTAGCACAGCCACGTGGAACTCCCACGAGAGAGGACCTGCTCTGACAGAGACACTGGCAGCCCCGGCAGGAACCTGAACTTCAGCTCCTGCCCAGCCCATGCTTACATCTCCCCAGCTGTCTCCAAAGTGTCACGGCTTTCTTCTCCCGACCAGGGTGCAGTCGAGGATCAGGAACGACGTCTGGTTGTTGCGACTTCTTGTGTCTTTGAGTCTAGAGTCAGCTCCTCCCAATTTTTTAGAAAAGACCTGGCTCACCAGCACATGGGAAGTCCTCTAGGATTTGTCTGATGGTTTTCCTTGTGCTGTTGAACTTGTTCTCCTGGTCTCTGCATTTCCTGTAGTAGAGGTGTCCTCCAAAGGCTTGATCCAAGCTGAATATGTTTGGCAACCGTGGTTGGCTTCCCTGGACACACGACAAGTCTGCCCACCACCGCAGAGGCTGATTAAGGTAATAGCTATCGTGTTTTTCCATGATGGAGACGCGTTTTCTTAGTAACCAGGAAGCGCTTTGTGGCACCACATTTTTGCAAGGTGTGAGCGAATGGTCTTTTTTGCCAGGGGGAGTCAGCGTCTGGTGATGCTCCTTGTTTGAATCGATTCTTTTCCTCTGAATACAGAGTCATGGTTTTTACAAAGAAAAGAATGAGCTTGTATTGTATTGCATGATTATGAAATGCTGCCTTGTCATTTTTGTAGTTTATTTATAATCTTCAAATATTCTGTTCAGACAAACAGTGGTGCACAAAACTGCATACCAGGGGAATGCACTGTGCATTTAAGCCAATATCCTTTAGGGAAGACTTGTTAGAAATGGGGATCAATTACACAAATGAGTGTGGTAAATTTGATCCAAACTGCCAAGATTCTCAACAAAAGAGGATGAGCAGAGACCATCTCCCTATCTTTATTTTTTTTAAGATTTATTTATTTATTTGAAAGTCAGAGTTACACAGAGAGAAGAGAGTCAGAAAGAGAGAGAGAAAGAGAGAGAGAAAGAGGTCTTCCTTCCGTTGGTTCACTCCCCAATGGCCGCAACGGCCGGAGCTGTGCTGATCCGAATCCAGGAGCCAGGAGCTTCCTCCGGGTCTGCCATGTGGGTGCAGGGGCCCCAGGACTTGGGCCATCTTCTACTGCTTTCCCAGACCATCCAGAGAGCTGGATTGGAAGTGGAGCAACTGGGACTCGAACGAGCACCCATATGGGATGCCAGCACTGCAAGTGGTGGCTTTACCGGCTGTACTGCAGCACCGGCCCCCTCTCTATATTTCTTAACTGGCATTATCCTATAAGGAATTCTCTAATTAGTCCTAAAAGTTCTTCCTACAAAACAGTAGGTGCTCCCTACAGAGAGAGAGAGAGAGAGAGAGAGAAATCTCTCGCCTGCTGATTCACTCTGCGAAGGCCTACAATACCTGGGGGCTAGGCGTTTACTGGAGACGGGACTCAGGGTCTGAGCTGGAGCTCTGGGAGGGTTTGGTTGCAGAATGTTTTCTTCCAGGCAAAGGACAAGTGACAGAGCAGGAATTTCACACAGTGGTTAAGACACAGCTTGGGCTGTTCAAACTCCGTGTCAGATGCCTGGCTTCAGGCCTCTGCTC
This sequence comes from Sylvilagus floridanus, assembly GCA_949820135.1. Lineage (NCBI taxonomy): Eukaryota > Metazoa > Chordata > Mammalia > Lagomorpha > Leporidae > Sylvilagus > Sylvilagus floridanus. The sequence goes on along the minus strand of OX463235.1, from coordinate 77,577,892 downwards.
CACTCCTGGTCCGGCTTCCTGCTGGTGTGCCCAGGGAGCAGCAGGCGACGGCTCAGACCTGGATGGAGCTCCTGAGTCCCGGCTTCCACCTTGCCCAGCCCGTGTGTGTGGTCACTGAAGGAGTGAACAACCAGAGGGAGCTCGCGCGCTCTCTCTCTCTCTCTCTCTCTGCCTTTCCAATAGTAAGTTAAATATATAAATAAATATTTTTAAAAATAAGTATTTAAAAAAGACAAGTACTGAAACAAAGTATTTAAACAAAGAGGATAACATCCTCCTAGCAGGGTGCCCACCCGACAGCTGGAACGTGGGAAAGTCATCGCTGCTGGGATGCGGCGGTCACTGGCAGATGGCTAACGCCTGTCAAGACATCTGCTTTCACCAGCAGCTAGAGACCCCAGCAAGGCCCAGCCTTGGTCCGCAGGGGCATCCGGGGGCCCTACCTCCTGCGCCATCCCCACTACGTCAATCCGCTTATCAGGAATTCTGGATGTGGCTTAAGAAGGAACCACTCTGCACCTCCCGGGACGTGAGCACGCTGACTTCCTGCGAAGCCCTCGCGGCCTGCAGGTGAGTTTCCTGAAAAGCAGGTGCTGAGAGTCCTGGGCTGATGGAGAAGTCGCACGAATGGTTTCCCACCTGCCTGCTACCGAATGTTTCCTTAGGAACGTCTGGCAGCATCATCTGTGTCCCAAAGGAAACAGATCTCACACCCAGAAAAGGAGAGCTTGAGGAGGACGCGTCTAAGGAGCGAGGCCGAAAGGGAGTCTCAGGGGGAAAGCAGCAGCCCAGGGCCAGGAGCAGCCAAATGGCCACCAGCTGCCGACCAAGGGGATCATGGGAAGGCCCTGGACCCAGCACCAGAACACGAGGGAGTCCGCATGGTTCCCCAGAGGCCGCCACGGTAGAGGCATTCACAGCCACCTCTCCGAGTGGCACCAGGGGAAATGTGCACTTCTGCCCCGATACCGAGCTGCCGGCCCCCAAGCCAAACGGCTGCTCCACCGCCTGGGGAGGATAGGGGCCGTCTTCACCTGTGCCTTATCTTTAACACAGCTGATGGAGTGGCCACTTGCGACGCAGCGGCCAAGCAGAGAGCCTGAGTGAGGAGGGACCGCCGGGAGCTCACCGGGATGCCCCAACGGAGTGCATGTGGGAGGCACGGTGCGAGCCTCCTGCTTCCTTTTCCGGCCGCAGAGACGGTGGGACCGGCGCCGGAGAGCTCAGCAAGCCCTGGTAGGCCGAGCATGGATCCCCAGCCTTGGCCCTGAAGCCAGGGTGATTCTCGCTGCTGGACGCGATGGGTCAGCCAGGGAGGTGGGGGTGGGGAAGAAAAGGCAGAGAGCCGCAGGTCTTCAGGCAGGGCGGGCCGGTTTGTTTGGAGGTCTCGTTCCAAGGCTCTGGACGAGACAGAGTTCTCAGTCCCAGCCATGACTATGAAACAGCAGCGTGAACGCTTTTAGGTGTCGGGTCCTCCCATTGGAGTAATCTCGCCTTTGTCCAGTGGACGTCCTCTCCCGCTCGCTAGCTCGGGCGCCCCTGTGGTCTGCGCTGCCCGGTGTCCTCCTGTCCAGCTCTGCTGGAGTCAGGCCAATAGTGGGCGGGACAGACTCAAGGAGGGTTAGAAACCTACCTAATTGGCAATAAAATTCGTGGGAGGTAGACCTGGGAAAGTGAAGCCAGAGCCCCCCTGGGGGCTGCCCCCAAACCGTGCGTGGAGCGGCCCCCAGAGCCTGTCCTCTCCTCTCCCCTCCACCTCCTCTGCTTGTTGGAGAATTCTTTTGACACTGATCTGCGGGCAGGACTCAAAATTAAATTCTTCTACATTATTAAATTGAGTATTTGGCTTAATATTTTAAAATCTGAGACCAGTTGAGACCCAAAAGCACTCCATCAGTGCCTCGCGTTCCTGTGGAAATTAAAAGCTTGCTGGGAAAAGCGCAGCTGACGGCTGCCTGCAGAGCCCTCCCCAGAGGCCGCAGCCCGTTTATGGGTCTCTGAGCATTTCTTTCCCAGCTCACAGCCTAAGCTCCCTCAAGCCTCCTGAGGGTATTCACCAAAATGGAGCTGCAAAGTGCCAAAACTGGAATCCGTTTTTTTTTTTTCTTGTTATTTTCTTCTCCTCTCACTTCCTCTAACAATGTCTGACTCTCTCGATTGTAGCGCACGCGTTGCTCAACCCCCTGGAAAAGTCTGCATGCAATCAAACCGCACTGCACACATTTGAACCCTTACTTTGTATTTCAGCAGCTCATTTGGCTCTCAAGAATGAAAAAGTGCAAATTTCCTGTTGGCTTGGTTTGAGTTTAAATTTTTTTCCCGTTCTACTCCAAGACGAATCAAACGAGAACATTCAGGATATCCCAGACACTGAAGCTTGAGCTCGTAGATCAAAACGCCTCATTTGCCTTTCCTGGTGATGCCGTTGCTCCATGTAAAATTACGGCAGAACTTGGCAACCCAGCCCATGCCGAGAGTTCCTGGGAAATATGTCAATTTTATGTCTAATTTTCATTACCAGGCTCTGGGTGCTCCGGAGATCTGAATGCAGCGTGCCATCCCAGTAGCTGCGTTTGTCTGTGTGCTGGGTGTATTTATTCTTTCTCCTCCTACAGGGCTTTTTGATTTTTCATTTGCATTCGAACACTGTAAATTTATAAATAAGACTGGCAATGCTTGTCCCACCCCATTGTGAGGAGGAAAGAGTGCCTGCCTCTCAAGATGCATGCTGACGGCTCTGCCACCTCCACCAGCCATCCAGCCTCGCACAGACACGTCTCCATGAACGGGGCAGGTGGACCCCCTTCCCCTGCACAAAACTGGTCTGTGTTGGAGGGACAGGGCCTGTGGCTGCAGCCGAGAACGCTCGCATCTCTACGTGCTTCAGGCTCTGTGGACCCTCTGGAAAGTTCGAAGTGATGGGCCCTGAATGGAGCCTGAGCCTGACTTAGGACGACGGAACACTTACACAGCCAGTCTGTCATCTGAGCAGTTTGTCTACACGGCCTGCAGACCACTAACCACCCGGGCAGTTGAACGTGCGGTCCTCGGGTGGTTTGTGAGCTTAGCGGACAGCTAACAAGGAAATACCGTGCGCTGGAGTGTGGGTGTCCCATGAGTCGTCACAGTCCTCAGGCTGTCGCAGCGGCACCGTCCAGAGATGGGCAAGCTGCCCGCAGGCACACAGGAGAGGTCCAGCACGGGCACTCCGCTGGGTCAGCACCAAAGCCGGCTGCCTTGCTTTCACTGTGGTCCGTGGGGCAGTCAGACTCTGCTCTCTGCTCTCTGCTCTGGGCCGGCGGTGGAGGTCGGACTGCTCTGCTCACCTACTGCATTCAACTGATGAAGAGCTCCGGCTGTGACAGGCATGTGCGCTCTGTTCAAGCCTGGAACAGCCAGAGGCTGTGCAGACCAAATGGAGATGGTGTGCCCGGCAGTGGCTCCTGTTGCGTGCATCCATCGAGCTGGGCATTCGGTTTTCGTGTCCTTCTTCCGTGGGTCTGCTCCCCTCGTTCCTCCACATTCTTTGGGGAGTTGACTTCCAATACTAAGTAGGGCTCTGGTCTTTGGATAAGCCATTCCCAAATTCACTAGCTAATTGTGATGGGCATTCAAGGTAGTCTCCGTGTATCACTGTTCAAGGTGCGACTTCAGTGGACAGCTCACAGGTAAGAGCTTAGACAGCGTTCTCACTGGGAGCCTTGCTAAGTGGCGTGCACATGGCTTCCCACCTTCTGATCAGTGTAATTGTTCTCTCTCTCTCTTTTTATTTATTTATTTATTTGAAAGGCAGAGCTACAGAGAGGCAGAGGCAGAGGGAGAGAGATCTTCCATCCACTGGTTCACTCCCCAGATGCCTGCAATGGCTGGAGCTGCACCGATCCAAAGCCAGGAGCCAGGACCTTCTTCTGGGTCTCCCATGCTGGTGCAGGGGCCCAAGGACTGGGACCATCTTCTACTGCTTTCCCAGGCCACAGCAGAGAGCTGGATCAGAAGAGGAGCAGCTGGGACTCGAACCGGCACCCATATGGGATGCCGGCACTACAGGCAGAGGATTAACCTGCTGTGCCACAGCACTGGCCCCGCAGTGACATTGTTCTAACACAAGACTTTTCTTTCTGTGAGGAAGCCTCCTCTCATCAAAATATGTTCATTAACAATTGTCAAAACAGTGACCATCGGAAACCTAAATATTATATAGTCGTGTGTTAATTGTTCTTTCCTTCAGTTACAGTGACTGAATATCTGTAACGCTTTATTACTGCCTGTAGGATTCTGCATCTTTTGGTGAACTAACTGAACACTTTTTCCAGTGGGCTATTCTCTTTCCTACTGGTTTGGAGCAAATCTTTGTACAGTGAACACTACTTAGAAACGTGGTCCCAGTGGCTTTCCCAGGATGTAGTGGGGGCTCTGGCTTTGCGTGTGCTGTGCCCTTGAATGCTGCGTTGCTTTGGTTAGAGCAGGCCCTTCCGTCACAGTTTTTTCCTCTGTGTCCCGCTGAGGAAAGCAGCTCAGTCTGCGATCAGACCCTTACTAATCCACACTGTGTCCCGGTTATTTTGTAATTCAGTTTATCTCTTCATCCAGCAACTGGTAGGGCGTTTGCCACGAGGTAACACGGGCGTGTTTCCTTCCTCGGCAATTAAGGAATTGTGCTGAAGTTTAAAATGATCAGTTCTTTTGCCGCTGATTTAAAATGCCACTTTATCATGTATTATTTCCTGCACACCCCCGCCACCCCCACTTCTGAACGTTCACAGGTGGTCTCCTTTGGGGCCCGTTTATTAATAACTGCTGCTAGTAAGGGTACAGCAACCGACCTAGGTTTTGTTTTCATTATATTTTAATCAGAGACAGAAAAGCGGTGTGTTTTTGTATGTCTACAGACTTAGCAACCGGTCTGCAGAATTTGGGGCATTTTCATGTTTTATCGTCCGCGATGTTTCCTGGGGGAAGCATCCATTGGCTACGTAGAGCATCGTTCTCGGATGTTTAGGAGGTGTTGTATCTGCTGTTTTCACACAATTGACAGATACTGGTCACAATATGTGTTTACTTCTTTCTCATTACAATGTTCTTGCTTGATTCTTAGAGTTTGTGTTTTCCTCCTGGATTCCATTTCTGCGAACAACTCTTCCACGATGCCCCCTTCCCTTCCGTGTCCTGATCTCAGTGCTATGCGGCTTTTATTTTGGGGACATTTTCCCTGGGCTCACGGCTGACACTCTGCAGATAAGGAGCCTGCTTGCCCTGCATGGCCAAGGGCGGGAGCGTGGCGGCCCCGGCTTGGCCCCTCAGCCCGGGCCTGCTGCTGGGTCACCTGTGGGCCCTGTGCTGGGTTGGTAAACATTCCTGCCACAGGTCAAGGGGCACAGAGTGAGGGGAGGAGAGTGGGGCCTGGGATGTGGCGGCTCCGGGGCAAACCGTTCGCCCTCCCGCCCGTCCTCTGAATGTCCGGGGTGGCCGGGAGCCTGGCTTTGTGTGGGATCCAGTGTGCTGCTCAGCTCAGCCACTTCCTGGGCTCTGTTTCCTAACCGGAGACCAGCTCATCCAGGATGCACTGTAATCCCCGAAGAGAATCCGGAACACGATACTCTGAGTGCTGGAGTCTAGAACGATCGAAGTCACTCCGGTCCCCAAATCACAGTCTGAAAGATTACGACCCTCAGTGCTGAGAAGCCGACAGTGGAGTTCAGGTCTGGAGCTTCTTACTCTTATCTGCTTCCTTTGTTTGTCGGGCTCCCCTCTGTCTGCACTGGTCAGCATTATTTTCACGTTTCGCTCTTCTGGCACTTCATCTTCGCCTCGTTTCCGGTGCTGCAGGCACACGCTGGCGAAGACCTTCCGAGGGGTCTAACCACTGCACGCAAGCCGCATTGCAGGGAAGTGCCTCCCTACAGCCCTGCGCGGGCTTCGCTGGGTGCGTTTCAGCCTGGAAACCCATCCGCCCACCGCCCACCTCTGTCCCTCCGCCTTCTGAAGAGACTGTCTCAAGAGCGCGGCTCTCGGTGACCACACGCGCAGCCACGATCCGGCCTGGCTTCGGCTGGATCTCTCAAGCCTGAGGCTGTCGGTCGGGTGCCCCACCGAGTGAAGCCAGGGGGGCAGGTGCAGTCACCAACCGCGGTCAGTGCATCCACCGCTTCACTCTCTGACCCATTTCTTTAGAAATGTGGTTCCCCTGCTCATCACTGTTTTCTTTGTTCACAATTGTTAGTATATTTGGTCATCAAAGTGTATTGTACAAAAATATGTATGTTTTTATTGACTATGTTTTGGGTAAAGTGGGCTATATAGTATAATAATATATTTTTAAAAAATTTTTCTTATAAAAAATTTCTTACAAGTGTAAACAGGTGCAGACATGTAGCCCAGATATTAAGGCCCCGAGGAAGGCCGCATCCCTCACTGGAATACCTGATGGGCTCCATGGCTCCGCTCCTGACCCCAGTCTGCTGCTCCCGTGCACCCGGAGGCAGCGCTGATAGGTCGGTTGTTTGGGCTCCTGCTGCACCCCGTGGCAGGACCAGGACTGAGTTCCCGGCTCCCAGAGACTCAGTCAAATCCACATGGTTGTGGGCAACCAGCGAGTGCGCGGGGGACTGCATGCCCACTCCCACTCCTTGACTCTCAGATAGAAAAGCAAGTAAGTGTAAATAAATGTTTTCAAAATAACGTAAGAACTTACTTTACCCGGAATGATATTTTGAAGGTTTTTATCTTTTGGGATTTTAGACTTTCCAGAATTCAACCTTCCGGGACTTTAGCATGCGGGATTGTGGTTTTTGGTTTTACGGCCCCAACGCCTCCCTCCTACCACACCGGGCTTTGCTCTCAAGGTTCACTGATGCTTCTGCCTGTCCCCAGCCCCCTGCTGCAGACACGGGGGTTGTGATGAGACCCCGCCGGGGCGGAAGGGAAGGCTCCTGGGTCTCCTGCCTGAGAAAAGCGGCGCAAACCGCTCTGTGCCCAGCAGCAGTGCAGCCCGACGCTGGGCTCGGCAGGAACCCTCGGCGCAGGCTCCAGCAGGCCTACAGATTTACGCTTAGTTCCTGCTCTATTTGCATATATGTTTATAATCACGAGGCCTTCAGAAAGCTCATGGAAAGAGCACACTAGGAAAAGATCAGGCGTGGATTTCAAGCCTTTGTGCACCCAAATAAACTTTTTAAATTACATTTTACTTTTTTTAAAAAAATATTATTTGACAGGTAGAGTTATAGACAGTGAGAGAGAGAGACAGAGAGAAAGGTCTCCCTTCTGTTGGTTCATCCCCCAAATGGCCTCTATGGCCGGAACTACGCTGATCCAAAGCCAGGAGCCAGGTGCTTCTCCTGGTCTCCCATGGGGTGCAGGATCCAAGCACTTCGGCCATCCTCCACTGCCCCCCAGGTCACAGCAGAGAGCTGGACAAGACGAGGAGCAGCCGGGACTAGAACCTGTGCCCATATGGGATGCCGGCACCACAGGTGGAGGATTAACCAAGTGAGCCACAGGGACATGGTGCACTGCAGCTCGCATTCTCAGAGGGCAGTGTTAGGTCCAGACCTTCTGTGGACGGTCGACACACTCGCTTCAGTCTAGAAATGCAGCACGTTACTCTGCACCAACCGTGTACAGAAAAGCCATAGGAAGCCGACCTCGCCAGTCTCTCAATTACTGGGCGAGTGAAAGACTGTACTCTTTTTAGAAGAACAATCTCACTGAGGACCTAATCATACTGTGCTCATGTAAGGTGCAGAGGTCCAACTATTCCTGTTTAAATTGTATTTTATTTGTTTGAGAGGCAGGAGCAAAGAGAGAGGGAGAGAACTCCCAGAGGGCACTCCTCTCTACAGGTTCACTCCCTAAATGCCCACAACGGCTAGAGTCGCCCATGGGCAGGAGCCAGGAACTTCATCCTGATTCCCCACGGGGGGCAGGAAGCCGTTCTCCTGCGTCACCCTCCTCCCAGAGTGTGCGGGAGCAGGAAGCTGGGACTGACATCAGGGCAGAGGCTCAGACCAGGCGTTCCAGTGTGCGACACAGGCGTCCAAGAGGTGGCTTCCTGCCAGGCCAAACACCTGCCCCCAGCAGTGTCTTTTTCTAGTTATTGACCCAAAAATAATTCCCAGGGAAACTGATCCCAGAGCAGACAAAGGCGCAAACCCTCCCTCCCTTGCTTCTGCTTGTCAAGGGCTTTTAAAATGTTTATGAATCTCTTATTATTAGAATCTCTTATTATTAGAATTCTGAGGGTTTTATTCCTATGGAGCCACCCAGAAATACAAGGTTGTATCCCTAAATGATGGAGGACGTTCATTCACACATTTATTGTAGGCATATCATCCAATCATTTATTTATACTTTTACGTATCTCACTCCACTAAAGATAAAATGTAAACAAAACATACATACATACACACACCCCAGGCATAAACACAGCTTGTGTACATAGATTCATTATTTACTTATTTTAGATTTATTTATTTATTTATTTGAGAGGCGTAGTAACAGACAGTGAGAGGGAGAGACAGAGAGAGAGTTCTTCCACCTGCTGGTTCACTCCCCAAATGGCCCAACAACTCCAGCTGGGCCAATCGAAACCAGGCAGGAGCTTATTCTGGGTCTCCCACATGGGTACAGGGTCCCAAACCCAGACTGTTAGAAGAGAGCTGCATTGGAAGAGGAGCAGCCGGGACTCAAACCTGCAGCCAACTGGGGTGTTGGCACTGCAGGTGGAGACTTCGCTTGCTGGACCCCAGCGCCAGCCCCCATGGATGCACTGTTCACCGTATTTGTGTGTTTGTCCCAGTCCCTGGTCCTTGACCTCTTAGTCTCCTACTCCAACACCAGCAGTTTTACAGACGCGTGTTGGGCCCGTGCCTCGCTGGCTTTGCAGCTCGGAGCGCCAGGCTCGAAGCCTCCCCGGTGCAGAGATTCGCGCTCCTCGAGCCATTGCTGCTTCTCTGAAGGTCTTTGTTTCGTTTCCTGTACCAGTTCCTCCAGGCAACACTTGGCATTCGGCACATCCGCGTTGGCCTCCGTCCAGGTAATTTAGTAGCACAAGTTTCTCATTATAAAGGGGTTCACCTGTAGGATGGTCCCGTGGTCTGGACACCAAGCCTGGCATCATTAGAATTAAGACTCTGCTTCTGTACGACATATGTTTTCAGCCTGGACTGTTAATTCGCACGCATACGTGCCTAGAGAGGTTCCTTTAGGGTTGGCGCGTTTTTGTTCTTGTTGGGAATCGGGAGAGCAGCTAACTAAATTTCCAGCTGTCCTCTTCACATCGCATTTAAAATTAGAGATGACAAAGACGGCGATTTTACAAACAAATCGCCAGCGTGTCCGTTCACATGTGCGAGCGGGGAGCTTTTTGTTGCTCTGAATCGCGACGCAAGCGTTTCAATTTGGGGTCACTATTACCCCGTGATGACGGCACATATAACTGTCCTTTTGTTTTAAGGAAAACGTGGGTTACCCGGGCCCATTTGTATCTCACTACTGCGAGGCTGATCTTTTCCCGGGTTAAAAGAGAAAGATTACACACGGGGGTCACTCCACAACTGTTTTGCATTAGAGCAGAAATTGCCTTCATGTACTAAGATGTTTAAGCACCTACAAAGTTGTCGCCAGCCATCTGGGCTGCTGGGAACACTAAATCAATCTGTTGTATGCACAAAGCCAAGTAATTTATCTGTCAGGTAGTATTTCATTTAAAACACATTCCTGTGCAAAATGAAATACGTAAAATCGTCCATTTCCATAGCCGAGTCTGGCAGCTCCCATTATTTCACAGATAAAATTGTCTTTTTAATGGAGCAAGAAGGTCCGTGGGCACATTGGCCTTGACTTCAGGAAGGAGCTTCTATTTGCATTATGCAAATAGCCCCTGACTGTTGGAAGAAGCAGCAAGACCCTGACGGAGTGTCTTGCCTCTCCCAACCTCCCTGTAAGCCGTGCTCAGATCAGCGCTGGCACCGGGTCCGCGAGGTGATGACTTTGTGACGAAGCACCAGTCCCTGCTCCAGCGTGGGGCACCAGCAGCCAGCGCTCTGTTGCACAGCCGTACACTGGGGGCTGGACAAGCTTTATGAGGCCCGAGTTTCAGCTCCCCCCCGGGTTTATGTGCCTCAACTCTCCAAGTGGAGAGGAGCCCCTGCTGTCCCTCGGCCTCCCCACGTTTGAACCAGAGGAAGCGTGTGGGCACTGTGCACACAGCGCAGCCCCTCTCTGTTCAGTTATCCTGCTTCCCAATCACAAAAGCCAAGGAGGAGTTGGCTGGGAAACACCTGGCTCCTCCATTTTCGCATTTTTCTCCTTCCTTGTACATAGATGGGTCGTTTGTAAGCTGACGCACTGAAGATGGGGATTGTTTCTCCAGACCCGAGGTCTGATTAACGACACAGCGTTGCAGCTGAATTACGTCCCGCTCACCTGGGAGCGCGCAGCTTGGTCTTCCTCACCGACAGAAGAGACTCGTGCAGGGGTCGGGTTTCTGTTGCCTGAGAGCAGGTGTGGAAGAAAGGCCTGGGCTGTTTTGGGGAGGGGCCGAGTGCTTTTGTAGATTTGGAACCCGAACGCCTGCAGCCTCCTGGCTGGCCTCCTAGGAGACTCCTCCAAGGTGGAGCCTTTCCCACTCCAAGATGCGCGTGCCCTGCGGTGTGTAAGCATCTACCTACAAGGGTGCCAAGCCAAGCTGGTGCTGCCGTCAACCTCTCTCCCCGTCGGGTGCACCTTGCCCTACGCCTGCCCCAGCCTGGGCCACCGAAGCCACTGGAGCTTCCCGGACGAGTGTCTGGAGGCATCCCAGGGCTTAACTACTGACCATGTAGTTAAGGGTGGTGCTAAACCCCCTCGCTGAAACGTTGCACGACGTCATGGATGTCACTGCGAGCATGCGCCCCAGTGCCGTATCCAAGCATGCGTGGCTTGCTAACACCTGGGAAAGCCTGAGGGTGGCAGGGGTGGAGCCTCCACAAGCCCCCAGATCCTTTCAGCCCCTCATCCCGTGCATGTGATGACAAGGACACTCACAAACTGCTCAAGGTCGTCAGTGTGCTGAGAGAAGGAAGGGAGTAGCTGAGCACGGAAGTGTGACGCACTGGCATGGTCGGCCAGGGCCCTGCTGTCCTCGTCGGGGCTGAGCTGTGGCTGTCGCTGGGTGAAGGGAGAAGTGATTGCTCCCTGCCTCTCAGCGCGGGCTCCTGCTTTCCCACTGCTCTGTATTCCAAGTCTCCCCATCGATTTCTCTCCAGAGCAGTCAGAGCTGACCCACGAGTTGCTCCCTCCTGTATGACAGTTTGCCGGGGCTTCCCCCTCTCCTGGGCCAGGATTTTGTCACCAGTCCCCTGCCTGCCCGGCCCTGCCTTTCCTCCTGCCATGGTGATCTCTCTGGGTGCTCAGGTGCCCCACTCTCCTCCCCTTGCCCCTGTGTGCACACTTGCATGTTTGCACACTGCTGTCTCTGTTTGCACCCAACAAACTCACACACACTCTCCATGCTTGGCTCACCATTCCCTAGGCCTGAAGCAGCAGCCATCAGTCAGCAGGCCTGGGCGCTGCACACTCCATTCTCGGCATGAGTCTGCGGGGAATGTGTTCTTCTCCCAGCTCTGTTGGCCCAGGAAAACAACCTGGCAAGCGCTGGCCATTCAGTTCACACACACATGCTTGCTGAGCCCTGCTCTTGGGCCAGGCGGAAGGCTGGGTGCCAGGACGTAGCCTAAACAGGGCTCTGGGCTCTCCCACTCCAAGGTTGCCCTTGGCTTTGCTGCACTGCCCAGGTCAGAACCCAGCCTGTATTTTGAACCCAGATCCTAAGTGACAGGTGCAATCGCGGATCCTGTGTCCGCTGGGTGCAAGCCCAGCCTTACGCTGGCAGGGCCTGGAAGTGGGGGGGATGAAGAGGAGGGCAGAGCAGACACTGGGCAGGGGACACAGGCATTTGCCGGGCAGAGTCTTTCTTTGTATAAGACTATTTATTTGGAGAGTAGAGTGATAGGCAGGGTGTGAGATAGAAAGATTGAAGGAAGGTCTTCCATCCACTGGTTAAACCAACTCCCCCTAAGACAGCCACAAGAGCTGGGGCTGGGCCAGGCGGAAACAAGGAGCCAGGAACTCCACTTGGATCTCTCCTACGGGAGGCAGGGTCAAGCTGTTGACCATCTCCCACTGTCCGCTGGCTCAGAAGTGGAGTAGCTGAAGCTCAACCACACCCTAGTATGGGATGCAGGCGTCCCAAGGGGCAGCTTAAGCCCTCTGCCAGAAGGTCAGCTCCCCCGGCAGAGACCTGTGTGAGGTTTCGAGCCTCTGCATGGCTTGCCCGGAGACTGGGCCTTGTGGCCTCTGTGAGTTTGGTTTGACTGTGCCCACTCCAGGTCCCCAATGGAAGTGCTTGGGTGACCCACGACCTCTGAGAGCTGCGAGCCATGCGTCCTGTCAGTGAGGCTGCACTAGCCCTGGGTGGCCTCTGCTGGTCAGAGGAGGCGGGGACTGTCCTTGTCCCCTACATCAGGGTGACATTCCCCAGTGGAACGATGTAGTCAGGTATGCTCCTGGCAGGAACTCAGCATCTTGTCCGATGCCTTCTGGTGTGGAGGGACCAGGTCAGAGCAACTGGGTTCTCGGACAGTGTCAGCAAGACCCAGTCCCGGGAGCCGGCTCTGAGGCTGGCACTGGCCAGGAGTGAGTTTGTAGCACTAAATAGCAGGTGAGATTCCCCTGTTTGGAAAATTTTGTCTGATTACAGGAGAAGCAGAGCTTTGACCAAAAGGGTTATGGTCACCAGCTTAATAAAAGGGCAGCATGAAACACATCCGTGTGGATGGGGCCTCCGGAAGTTCATGGTGAGCCAAGTGATCCAGGCGGTTACAAAAGGCAGACCCATACTAGTGCCACCTACAGAATCTGAGCACCTCAGTCATCATGAGGGATTGTGAGGGCATTAATCAGACTAAGAGTTTGTGAGATTGGGCATGTGTGAGCATGCAGGCAGGTACATGGGTGTGCAAGAGGAGTGGACTCTGCCCCTCTCCACAGCTTGTAGCCCCATGCCCTGGGGTGAGCGTCTTCATCCACCTCAGTTTGCCTCATCTGCAAATGGGGATCATACTACCACATTAGCACTTTTCTAAAACGCCGTGGTATGTTTTAAAGATTAAGTGCACAGCTGATGCGGTAGCTTTCGTTTTTGCTGGGAGATACTATCAGTTACAAGGTGGAGTCAATTTCAAAAGCATTAACACATGACTAACGCCCAACTAAGAACAGGTGGCACACACGGCACCCACCTGTCCTCAAGAGCCGGGGTTGTGACGTGCCTGGGGCGGAGCTTGGAGCAGAGCAGGGGCTCTGTGAGTGACGGCCGCTCTTGGCTCTTGGTGGTGCTGTTACTGTCGCTGCTGTCAGAACGACTAGGAATGACCTAACAGTGACATTATACGTGGCTGGATCCGGACTCTGCTAGGAATCCCACAGTGACCTGCTAAACTGCCAGAACACCTGGTGGCTACTTCAGAGGACACTCGGGCCGAAGGTCACCAGGGCAGAGCTGAGCCTTCAGAGGGAATGTTTTAAAATGCGTTTGTACGTGTGGATTATTTTCTACAGAGATTACTTTTCTAGACGAGCAGGAACTACTAAAATATCTTCTGCTCCTGTTATAATGAGGTTGGCCGTGATGTGTGCATCCGCACCTGCGGGAGGAGAGGGCAGCTTTTCTGGGGAAGTCTCTCAGCCGTGGGCTTAAGGGGTCAGCTTGGTGGAATCTTCTGGGGCCAGGCTGGCACGGGCAACACGCCTTCCACGGCCATCGTCCAGGTTCTCAGCTGCAAGTGTGGACGCCGATGAAGGGGCTGGAAAGGAGCTGCAGCGGCCGCACGGCTTCCACTCCTGCGGCTTCACTTCCCAAGGCCAGGGAGGCCCGGGACAGGCCTGGAGATCTGTGCTCTGGGAGCTGGAGGCCGAGAGCTCCCGTGTGGACAAGCAGGTGATGAGCGTTTGGACAGCACACAGGGCGGGCCTTTTCCCGACATGCCTGCTGGGGTGTGGCTGGAGCTGCTGCTGGGAAACATTTCGAGGCCCTTCATCCTCTTCCTGTGGCCCGAAACCTGGCGCTGGGGTACTTTTCACACACTCGAGGGAGACCTTGCTGGGTGAAATCCCATGGCGCAGAAATGACTTTAAAACTGAGTGACCCTGGCCGGCGTGGTGGCTTAGCCTATGAACTGCCACCTGCAGCCCCGGCATCCCATATGGGCACCAGTTCTTGGCCTGGCTGCTCCGCTTCCTGCCCAGCTCCCTGCTAATGCACCTGGGAAAGCAGCAGAGGATGGCCCTAGTGCCTTGGCCTCTGCACCCGTGTGGGAGACCTGGAGGAAGCTCCTGGCTCCTGGCTACAGCCTGGATCCACTCCAGCCACTGTGGCCATCTGGGTATAGAAGCAGTAGATGGAAGATCTCTCTGTCTGTTTCTTTCTATAATTCTGACTTTCAGATAAGTAAATAAATCTTTTTAAAAATTATATAAATTAAAAAAACAAAATTGAGTGATCATAGACTATGGATTTTTAGGAAATACTCAACTCAGATGGTGATGATATGAGGCTGGTGGTAGTGACAGTCCTCCCCCAACCTCCCAGCCTTCCACACACACACACACACACACACACACATACACACACACACATACACGCACACACATACACGCATACACATACACACACACATACACGCATACACATACACACACACATACACGCATACACACACACATACACACACACACACACATACACGCATACACACACACACACACACACACACTAGTGTTGACAATCCCACCCCTTCGACCCTTCGAGCTCTAGTGGTGATGGTCCCACCCACGTGGCAGTGGTCCCGTCCGTTAGAACCTTCTGTATGCCTCCTGGTGCAGACCTAAAACCAGCTTTGTTTCCAGCTACTGCAGTGGAACTCAGAAAATAATAAAGGTATTTTGTGAAAAACTCCTTAGTCTGTGGATAAACCTGGAGCAGGGCCGTGTATAGCTACAGGCTTAGCTTCAGATCCTCTGGAGAGGAGAGTGAGGGAGAGAGTCAGGAGGGGAGGAGCCGAGAGGGGGCGGTTTAAATCATAATAACTTCATAAAACAGAGTTTTCTTGTAATATTCTTTGGTAATGTTGAGCTGAAAATAGATTTACAATCAAAATGGGCTTAATCTGATATTAAAGAATTCTCTTAAAATCCCCCAACCAATTGAGATTTTTTTTTCTCTTTGGTTTGTTTTGCGTTAGCTCCTCCAAGAGGCTGTGGATGTAAGGAAAGAGTTTGACATTAATTAAAGCGAACCTTAGTCGGTTCGTGGGGGCCGTTTCAGCTCAAGATCAGCTCCTGCAGGGAACGCTCCCTGGCCGACGTCCACAGTGCCCAGTGCCCCGGGGAATAGGTCACTCCTGGAGGGACAGGAGCCAGCCCGTCTGGGGCTTTCTGGCAATGTAGCTTCCGAGTGATGACACTGTACCTCTGAGTTCAATAGGATTAAAAGCGGGGTCGCCAGGGCGTCTGGATGGCCCAGGAATTCTGATCAAATCTGGGAGGTAGGCACTGCCGGGAGAAGCCTCCACCAGGGCTGGCACGTGTCCGTCACCTCTGCGAGGCGGAGGTGTGGCAGCATCCATGCAGCGAAAGTGAATCATTTCTGCTTGCTTTCTGTCTCAGTGGACGCCCTCCCTTCCGGGAGCCGAGGGCACGTCTATGTCACAGCCCATTTCATTACCTCTGCTGATGAGGCCTAATAAAAATTCTTAATTAAAAATAATTGTAGTAATGGTAATATCATAAGCAGAGCCATCATTCCCATTTATGCATCTAAAATCGTTTGATTTGGAAACAAATCAGCACCCAGCTCTCGCTTAGCTTCTTGTCCACTGTTGGTGATCAGAAGGGGGAGAGGATCTTAGAAGCCCGTGAGGAGAGCGGGCTCTGCCTCCTCCCTTGGACTGGCACATGGCCGCCCTCCCGGGGCTGCCCCAGCACCTGCACCCAGGCCGAGGTCAGCCCCCGCCCCGCTGTAGCGAAGCTCCGGCCCCTCCGGGGTCTCCACCTCGGGAGGAGGCTCAGGCTCTCTGGCCTGGTGTCCAGGGCCACAGTGGAGCAATCGCGGGGATTTGTCGGCCCCCGTGGCCCCCGCCCAGGCGTTTTCTCAGGGAGTGCATGGAGCTGTGTCAGCGCAGGTGTGAAGAGAAAACCGCCCAGACTGCGAGTGGCCAGGGGGCCCCTACCCCGGCTCCCCAGGCAGCGTGGGGAAGAAAAGTTTGGGGCACGTCCCAGCTGCGTCCTCAACGACGCCCTCAGCCCTGTGGTCACGCAGGCGCATGCCCAGTGCCTGCTCCAGTGGCTTTGAGAGTAAATCAGGACGTCAGGGGGCCGTCACCCGTGATGGATGAATCCGAGAAGTGAAGGGCGAGGCGGAAATGAATACATCAGGCACAATGCAGGAGTTTTTTAAACTCTAATGATTTCATGTAAATCTGTCTTGGCAATGGGGCTTTATGAATAAACTCGGGGCCAAACTCTGAGTCACAGGAAAGCTCTGAGTGTCCAGGTTGCCAGTCGCCTGCGAGGGGAGGCAGTTGGGGGGGGGGGGGGGGGCTGTGACTGCGTTGGAGCTGCTGCCCCCTGGCGCCTGACCCCCCCTTCTGTTTGGTGCTGGTGGGAGGTGGGTTTGCTGTGAGCAGCTTTGGGCCCGAGGTTTGTCTCCGGGAGCACGTGGGTGGGCAGAGGGGAGGAAACCTCGCTGCCCACCAGCTTTGCCTCTGCAAAGGATCTCAGCACCCGTGTCTCCGTGCAGGTTTGAACGGTGCCTGCCCGAGATGGGCCCGCCAAGGACAGCGAATGCGGCCTGCTGTAACTATGTTCGCGGTCTGCAGGTGAGCTCTTACTGGTTTTGGGGTGAGTCCTAAACCCCACAATGGTGCAGCGGGTTAAGCAGCCTCCTGCAGTACTGGCATCCCACATGGGAGCGCTGGGTCCAGTCCCAGCTGCTCTAGTTCCCATCCAGCTCCCTGCTAGTGTGTCTGGGAAAGCAGAGGAAGATGGCCCGAGTGCTTGGGCCCTGACACCCATGTGAGAGACTGGATAGAATCAGGCTTTAGCCTGGTCCAGCCCTGTGGCCATTTGGAGAGAAAATCAGCAAATGGAAAACCTCTCCCTCTCTCCCTCCCTGTCACTCTGCCTTTAAAATAAATCTTTAAAAGAATGAATAACCACAGTGGTGGGGGTCCTTGTAAGAAGAGGTGAAGGGGTACACAGAAAGGAAGGCCAAGGGACAGGCAGCCCCCGAGGTGCTACATCTCAAACTCCAGAAAACGGGGGTTGCTGGCGCCGCCAGAGGGCAGGGGACAGGCAGGGGCCACGTTCTTCAGAGCCTCTGAAGGAACCAATCCCAGCGACTCTGGTGCCGGACTTCCGGCCTGCGACCGAGGGCTTGGCTGTCCCTAGTCTGCGGCATCCACGCTGGGGTGGCCCCGGCAGGTGCACACAGTGTGAGTCAATGCTGTGCTGGCCACTTCCACCTTAACGGTTTCTTTCCTCAGATATTTTCTATGTTTCCCGTGTTGGGGACACAGGTCCGTTTCTGCGGTAGCTTCTCACTGGCCCGGGGCCCCGTCTCAGAACTCAATCAACCAGGCCTGGCTGTCCCCCGAGCTGCCCCAGATCTGCGCCCAGCGTGGCCGTGTCCCGAGCTCACTCCTGCCACTATTCAGCTTTTCTTGAGGTGTCCAACAGCGTCCTCTGCTGAACTTGGCCACCAGCTCACTCTGCACCACCGAGAGCCAGGCGCGGCCTGTGAGTAGAGGCGGCAGCCGTGACCCACGGCCGCTGGCTTTTAACAGGCTCAGGGGCCGGTGGGGAGTAGGTGATCAGGGCCCTGGGGCATGGCTGAGGACCCACGTCTGGGGGCCCTCTGGGAGCCCCTGACTCTGGCTCAAAGGAGCAGCATTGAGAAGGAGCCACAGTGGGGCAGGAGCTCACCAAAGGGGACACAGCGCAGTGTGGGGAAGCCCGAGAGGCCGGGGAGCGCTGGCTTGCACCCCTCATCCCAAAACACACACAGTGGGGAATTTGCTGGCACCTGGGGGTGGGCAGCAGGACGCTACGCAGGCCCAGGTCAGGAGGAGAAATGAGACGCTTAGGCCAGCAAACCTTTCTAAGGGAATTCAGGAACCACGGCCCACATAAACATAGAAAGCGTGATCTTTCTCTGCAATGTGCAGGCAGCGCCGCCCGGGGTTAGACCTGTTCGGCTCGCGCAGTGTCCATCTCTGCTCCTCTCTAGGGCAGTGCCTTAGGCCAAGTTGCCTGAAGTGGCCGTGAATCAACTTTGTCATTTATAAAACGGGACCCAGCAAAACTCCTGGCTCTAGAGGTGGCTGTGGAGATCGGACGAATGTAGTCACATGGCCCAGACAGTGGCTGGCACGGGCAGGGCCCCTGGTGCATTTGAGCTGTCCGGAGCCTGGAACAGCGCCTGGGCCATTGCAGGAGCTCAGCTTGGCTAAGCGACGCCTCGTGTTCCGGGGTGAAGCTTCTCGCACTGTTATGCCTGATGCTCTACCTTTATACCTGTGTGTTTGTTTTAATATAAGACGATCGCTCTCCAATGGTACACGTAGCAAAGCGGCTCCAAGAGGGAGCTCCTCGCTCAAGCTGGGGATCTGTAGCCTGCTGGGAGTCTGGGAAGCTGCAGGAGCCTCCACTGGGAAGTGGGTGTGGGGGAGGGTGCTTGGGCTGAACCAGAACTGGGTCATCACTGCCAGCAGTCAGCTTTAATCTCCAGGAAAGATGGGGTTCAATCTCCAGCCTGTGAAGGGACATCTGCCTCTCTGTCCCCAGCACCCCCAGAAAGACCACCCGCGGAAGGAGCCGCTTGTGGGTGGGGTTCAGCAGGTGCACACTTGATCCGCGGTGGAGCACTTGGGATGCACTGATTGAGTGTTGAGCACGGGCCCCCTGGAGGCAGGCCAGGCAGGTGAGTGCACCCGCGTGTTGCCACCCAAGGCTCAGGCTCTCCAGGTAGAGAAATTGCTCCAAGCTCTTGGCTGAAGGGCTGGGTGGCTGGAGCACTTGGCGGTACATCTCTCTGCTCACCGTGGCAGAACCCCTGGCGCTCAACATGCCTGCGCAGGCTGAGCTGCCCGTGGGCTTTGATCTCTCCACGTGGTTCTCCATTTCTGTAACACGTCAGCCACGTGTGGGTCTTGTTGCATCTCCTTAGAGGAACAGGGGACAAAAGCACAACCACTGTAAATGTGTGCAATGGCAGTTGTCCAGGGAACTTCGGCTCAGATGGCTTCCGGAAGTTTCTGAGCTCGATTCTTAAACTTGATGCTGCAGGGACACGGCTCAGAAAGAAAGGACAGGAAGGACAGCTGGCAGCTGGCACTCCGGTGAAAACCTCACTACAGACACTTCTTGCAAGAATCTAAGACATTCTTGATGCGCCATTTAGTGTTACAGGGATAAGGAAAACAGAAACCAATTTTCCAGTAGGGACAATACCAGTGTCATAGAGTGCAAATGGGTACATTAGCAGGGCCTTGGCAAGGATTAAGTTCTTTTCAAATTGGCCTCCGAGTGAGAAGCATCCGTGCACCCTCTGTGAACCCAGGGACAACCAGCCACGCCCATGTTTCTCGGAGTGCTGCTGCCTCCGTCACTGCAGAGCCAAGCCGGCCAATGCGACTGCATTCTCAACCCAACAGCGGTCCACGGCACGCTCTCGGAAGAAAGACGGTGAATTGGAGAGAGAAAGAAGCGAGTAGGGCGGTCACTTTGTTCCCAGGTGTCTTTTCCATGACTTTGGGGAATGAAGAGCAACTTCAAGGTGAGCTGTCAGTCCCAGGCACCGCTCAGACCCTCTTGTGTTCTCCAGGAAACATCTCAGCCTTCCAAACCCTGGTCCAGGGCCCCAACAGGCAAGTGTGCAGTTCTAGAACGGCGATGGTTGCTCCAGCAATCCCTCACACAGGGGTTTGCTGAGCTGCCCTCAGGCCATGGTCAGCTATCGGTGAGGCTGGGCACCTGACCCACAGCAGAATGGTCTCCTTAGGGTCATCTGGCTTCTTCCCATCAGTGGGTTGCAACTGTTCCGGCAGCTCAATGATGCCGGTATCCCCTACTCAGATGTCCAGTCAATCTGCCTCAGGGGTTCCCACTCCAGAGCTCGGGTCAGCTCTGGCTGCTGGGGCAAGCCCGAGCGTCGGAAACTAGGAGTTAGGAGCAAATATTTCATGAGACGCTTGGACGGTGGACTTGCTCGTGAGCCACACTGTGGGCACATTGATGTCATCGTCAGGCCACCCGGGGACCTAGGCAAACACCCCGCTGTGATGTTGGCACATGTGGCAAGGCCTCCTGCATGGGAGGTCCCCAAGGAGCGGCTACCGAGGTGATGTGCAGAAATGCACCTGCGGCATCCTGACGGCAGGGGGAGGGGTGGTCAGGTGGGGACGGGCAGACACTGGACGGCTCAGTACTGGAGAAGAAGCAGAGAGACTTCCTGCAGGACAAGCCGTGCCCTCCCTGCCTGGAGCAGCCATGGAGACACACCCACGCTCACCTGTGACTTGTCCTGTTGAAGGGGTAGGGCTCAGAGCTCTTCTACCTTACATGTAGTAACTGTTGATGCCTGAATAATTCAAACCGGTAAGAACGACCAAGAACCTGATGAACTCAGACACTGAAGAGGCCAACAGAAGCTCTGTGTATGGCTGCGCAAGCTCAGAAATGCGTGCCCTGCTCACTGGTCACGTTTCACCAGGAATCGTTGAGTGTTCGGTCCTGGCGAGGCCATGAGCTGCCCACTTGGGGTGGATTTTGCTCCCATGTGCGGCAGCCTCCTCAGAGCTTGTCCTTCCAAAGATGTTTGGAGAAATAACTTGAAATAGGTTCCTACTCTCATCCAGGTGGTTTGGATTTCTTAGAAACAGGGGACGTTGGCGTCCTACCTTGGTCTTTGCCTCTTGGCTCCGGGGCGAAGGGTGCGCCCGGGCTGGGAGGATTGCAGTAGTCTCCAGGTGTGTGGGGGTCGGGCCAGGAGTCTCCCTGGGTTGGAAATAAGAAACAGCACGTGCCCATGTTGCTAGTTCAGGGAAGGACTGGATGTCTCTCCATCTTGGAAGGCTGACGCAAGCATAGGAGCCCCTTTTTATGTTTGCAGAAATCCCACACGATCATTCCTCTCTTTCTAGAAAGCTGCCCAGAGGCTGAGTCCCGACTGCTGGACCAGGGAGTCCTTTGGCCCCATAGTTAGCCCCAGTGGTCGACTCCACCCCTGATCCGCTGCAGGCTGCCCGCCAAGGGTCCCGGCCTCCGGAAGGAAGGGGGGCGTCCCCGCTGGAGACACGTGACCCACCCCTGGCGTGCACACCCGGGAGGCTTGCTTTGGGCCTCCCTGACAGCACGGCAAACCCCACCTTCTTCCGTGTGGATGAGGTTTACCTTCCGGAAGGCGTCAACGAATTCATCTCTGCTCTTCTTCAGGGACAAGGTCTCGGGGTGCTTTCAGCTTTTCCTCGGGGGGCTGGGTGTCCGCCCTCTCTAAGCCGGGACCCCTCCCCTCACTCAGACTCCAGGGGGCCGAAGCGTCTTTGAGTGCGGAGCTCCCGCAGGATTCGGGTCCGCCCGGCCGGAGGTGCCTGTCAAAGGTGCGCATCCTTCTCCTCCCGGGCCTCTCTCTCGGGGTTCGCACCTCCAGGCCGGCCGTGGGTGCATGCATGTGCATGAGGGCGTGAGGCTGGCCCAGCAGGCGCCGAGGCGTCAAGCCCGGAGCCCTTGATGGTTGCAATACTTCCCGATTCCCTGTGATAAGGCAGAGGCGGCGGCGGCAAAGCAGACGGATACAATGGTTGTTTTCTCAGGACGCCAAGACTGAATTAATTGTGCTACACCTTGAGGAAAAGTGCGGAGGAAACAATGGGAACGCTGCCTTTAAAGTCGTCTTATTAAGGGAAGCGCGTCCTGGCCTCTCCCGCACAGGCAACCTCCGTTCTGCCTTATCAAACACAAGGTGCTTGCCGGATGCAACAGGTTCCTTCTCCGAAGCTGTGTTCTCGCATTCCTCACACCCCCTGTAGGCTTTGAAATCAGTGTTCAAAGTGGACTTTCTGAATTCATGAAAACCCACAGGTCTGTAATCCATCCCTAATGGAAGTCAAACATGACACCGGCAAGATAAAACACAGTGGCCTCCCCCTCTGTTCACAGTAGGTGTCTGCGGATAATAAATATTTTATTTTACTACAAAAACAAATAACTAAACATACCCCCTGTGTTTGTTCTGAACTCCGCAGTAGCTTTTGTGAGTTGACGGTATTTCAAAGCCGAGCGAGGAAGCCGTAGCGGCACGTCGGTAACTGGGTCCGCGCGCTCAAAGGGAAACCGAAGCCGCTTTCATTCTCTGCAAACCGCCTATTACAGGGCTGCCAGCGGTGCCCCTCTGCCGAGCCACTGGTTGGCACTCGGGAGCCAGGAGGCACCGCCCAGGCAGAAAGGAGAGGGGCCTCAGACCAGCCACCACCTGGCCCAGCTGGCCATGCTCGACTCCAGTGCCACCACTCTCCAAGACCTCTGCCGGGTCATCTGTTGGCTGGGTGCTCTGGGGACCTCACCATCCTGTCCTCAGAACACCCAGGCCTGGGGTCTTTGGAGGCCTGGGGGCGGAGAAGATCCACACAGGTCTCCGGGCCACCAGCGTCCAGAAGCAGGTCAAGCCAACTTGGACAAAAACCACCGCTTGGCTCCATCGTGTGTAGAGAGCCTAAGACTGTAGTGTTTAGCGGCTTCTGGGAAGCCCTCTCGAGAGGCCACGGTTGTGTTGAGCCAATCAGACGAGCCACACCCCCATTTGCCTCCTTGTGCTGCTAACGGGAGAGCCTGGGTTAGAGGTGGATCGTCTGGGTCGGGGCCGATGCCAGCAGCTCCCAAAGCTTCTCTGTCCCTCTGCTTCTCGTTGGTCACACTGCTGTGCCCTAGGCACGTGACTACGTCTGCAGTGGGTTCGTACATTCCAGCACCTAGAGAGAGCACCACCCAGGAACTCAACGTGGCAATGGCCGAAGGCAGGTCCGGCTGTAGGCCCCTCTGGGTAAGCAGAGCTGGGGACAGCCTCACCCACTTGGAGTCCACGTTCTGTTTTGTTTCTTCTTCTGAATTTCTGCATTGTCCAGAAGAGCGGCACAGTGCGCCATCATCACGGCACGCCCTTGAAACGCCCGCTGGGCTACCGCACGCGGCGCCTTGCACAGCCCGTTTGGATGCTCTGAGCATTGCACTCAGTGCACGCTGAGCAAGGCAGGGCGCCTTCACCCTGCGGGTGGCTTCACCCAACCCATGGAGGTCTGAATGGAGGAAGAAGTCCAGCATCCCTAAGCAAGCGGACCCCTTCGGACTAGAGCTGGACCGTGACCACCCCCTCTCCTGGGTCTCCCGTCCGCTGGCCCGCACTGCGGATCTGGATTCAGCAAGCCCCACAATCCCGAGAGCCGACTCGCTAGAAGGAATCTCCCCTTCCCCTACGTCCAGACCTTACTGGTTTCTTTCTCTGGAGAACTGACTATGTCAACCTCCTGGCCAAACCCAAGAGGAGCAAGACGGTGTCCAAGGAGACAAACAAGAGTGACGGGACTGGACAGCTTGTCTTCAGGACGAACCCTGGTCCAAGTCCAAGCCGAGGGGACATTGTGCAGAGCTGCGCCTCAGTGCCACCCTCCCGTCTGCAACTAAGCAAGACGCCGACGTCACAGCAGCTCTCCCGGTTCACGGCCACCTGTGCTGCAACAGGACTCCCCCGGGCCCAGGGTCTGCTTCTGAAGGTTCCTCGTGAGAAAGACACGCGTGTGACTGCAGGGGAAGACATGGAATCGTGCTGTCCTTCCCGTGGGTTCCTTCCAAGCCCAGTCTCAAGTCTGCGCCTGTTAGCAGAGTGCACAATCACCTCACCACTCGTCCTCTCTTTCTCTTTGTCCTCATCATCTTTCCTATGTTCTTCCCTTATTTGAGATGCAGAAAGGGAGAGGGAGAGAGGGAGAGAGGGATAGAGGAAGGGAGGGAGGGAGGGAGGGAGAGAAATAGAGGGGGAGAGAGAGAGGGAGAGAGGGAGGGGCAGAGGGAGAGAGAGAGAGAGGGAGAGAGAGGGAAAGAGGGAGAGGGGGGAGAGGGAGAGAGGGAGAGAGGAAGGGAGGGAGGGAGGGAGGGAGGGAGGGAGGGAGATAGAGGGGGAGAGAGAGAGAGAGAAGAGAAGAAGAGAGGGAGAGAGAGAGGGAGGGAGAGAGGGAGGGGGGAGAGGGAGTGAGGGAGAGAGGGAGAGGGGGGAGAGGGAGTGAGGGAGTGAGGGAGAGAGAGGGAGGGAGAGAGGGAGAGAGAGAGAGAGAGAGGGAGAGGGAGAGGGAGAGAGGGAGAGGGAGAGAGGGGGGAAAGGGAGAGAGAGAGAGAGGGAGAGGGAGAGAGAGAGAGGAGAGAAGAAGAGAGGGAGAGAGGGAAAGAGAGAGAGAGAGGGAGGGAGAGAGGGAGAGAGAGAGAGGGAGGGAGAGAGGGAGAGAAGAAGAGAGGGAGAGAGAGAGAAAGAGAGAGGGAGAGGGAAACACTGCTACCCGATGTTCACTCCCCAAATGCCCACGACAGGCCGGGGTCTGAAGCTGGGAGCTGGGAACTCAGTCCAGGTCTCCGACTTGGGCGTCAGGGCACCAGGACTCCAGCCGTCCCTGCTGCGTTGCAGGGCTGTGGTTGTTGGGAGCAAGAGGCAGGGACCAAGCCAGGCGCTGCGACGTGGGGCGCTGCTGCCCCCTGCTAGGCTGCAGGCTGCCCTGAGCTCCCTGTCTCGCCTCCTGTCTCTGAGTCTGGGCGTCGTTCGCAGAAGCCGGGGCAGAAGCCAACCCTGAGCCATACTCAGGGGCTTCCCTTCGTCCTTCTTGACCTTGTCCGTGGCCTGAGCCTTGCAGTGGGTTCCAGCCCCCGGGCTCAGCCCATGGGGAGCCCCGTGGGAGGGTGTTAGGAAGTAGAGTCTGGGGTTTTCACACCCTCAGAGGTGGCTCGGGCCGCACGGCTGGGCCCTGCTGTCTCCAGGCGGAGGCCTCCTGCCGCACCCTGACAGCTCCGCCTGCCCCGCTGGGCCCCGGTGAGGTCATGGCTCTGCCGGCCGGCGCCCTGCCATTTCCCTCGTGGCCTCCAGTCACCCTCATAGTCACCCTGTAATTGGATCCTTTGCAAATAAGCTCTCCTTGAATTATCCCTTCTGACGGGGCCATCTGTTTCCTCCGGGGACTTGTGGGTTCCCAGATGGGTTTCTTGTTTTTAACGTCTGAGAAGTTTGCCTTTCGCTCTGTTGAGAGTATAGATTCTTCACTCCCCACCTTGGCCTGGACCGTGGACTTGGCCACGAGTGTCCTGTGCAGGGCCCACCCGGCTCATTCCTGTGTCTCCCTCTGCAGAGTGGGAAGGGAGAACCGTGACTCACTGTGGAGTTCTTGTCCTTGGGACAAAGCTTTCCAAAGAGTCTGTGCACACACACACACACACACACACACACACAACACACACAGGTGCACGTATGTGTGCATTTCCTGTGACTGCTGCTGTCACGTGTTACAACAAAGTGGGGCTTCCCACAACACACATTTCTCCTACCCAGTCCTGGAGGCCAGACACATGCAGTGGGTGTCGCTGGGCTGGGCTCCCGCTGGGGGCTCTGGGAGAGGCTGCCCTGGGCTCCTCCTGCCCTGGGAGCTGCTGCCCTCACGTGCCGGCAACAGCGTCCGTCACCCTGGATCAACTGGCCCTCTCTGCCGGTGCTGAGTCTCCCGCCCCTCCCTCGTTTTCAGACCTTTGCGGCTGTCCCTGGGACGCACTCAGATCATGCAGGTAGCTCTCCCTATCTCGACATCCTTGACTCGCCCCCATCTGCAGGGTCTTTACCACACACGGTAACAGTCGCAGGCTCGGGAAGGGTCTTCAGGCGGAGCCATGACTCTGCCCCTCGCGATGCACATGCACTCACATGCACATCTTTTACCACGTGGAGGTTCACTCACGTTTAGACACCTGTGCTCAGCCCTGCATTGCGTGGGAATACTGCCTGCTTTAACTTGGTTTCTTCAGTTTGACTTCAGGCTCCCATTTGACAGGGGCCTAGTGGCGTCTGTCTCTGAGCCTGTGGCAGCCTGGGCGTGGGTGGAGCAAAGCTCTGGGGACGGCTCAGCTCCCCGCGGCCTCCCCTGTCCTGCACCTAATGCCTCTGGCTCCCTTCTCAGCAAATCCCTGGTGCTGTCCTGGACCGTGCAGCGGGCGCCCAGGTGCTGGTCTCCTTTTTCCTTAGTGGGACACACCCGCTGAAACAATGGTGGTCATGTGGGGCCACGGGGCATCTTAGCTCTGACTTTGCAGGGCTACAGCAGTGACTGGAGTGTAGGGAGGCTGGGAAATGGTCCCTGCCTGTGGCTTCCCCACGGCAGGGGGAGCCGAGGGCACAGAAGCCTCAGATCTGGCTCTGGGTGGCCCTGGGTGTCTGCTGCACTGTGTGGCGGCTGGTGGGGGGTTGTGTCTGGAGGAGACGCTTTGCTGGGCTCTGCCAAGGCCACCACGGGCCCCTTCCCCGTGCGCTGCAAGCAAAAGGCCTTCAGCCAGATCCGAGGCGACAGGAACAAGGGGTGGGGTTTGCATCCGGGCGTTCCAGACCCGAGGCGGCAGGCGAGCTTCCGATGCCACGAGCAGGACCCTGGCGCGTACCCGGCCGCCAGCCGGACGCCGGCTCTGCTCCCGTGCGGGTTGTGCAGCCTGCCATCTGCCGCGGTGACTGACCTCAGCCCCACCCGGCTAGCCGGTGAGATTTGCAGGTTGAAACAATTCCCTAAATATCCTTTAATGTAGTTTGGGGAACTTTTTTATGTGTTCCAGTGGTTTAAATCATCATTTGTTCTGTACTAAAATTTACATGCCCTTTTCTTAAAAAAATAATATTGTCATGTAAATTTTTGTAAGCTCTAGGTTTATTTTATGACCCATAAACCTAGACAATATATTAAAATCTTGGAAGAATTTAATATCAGCAGCAGATTATCCTTACAAAAACACCCACACCTAATTCTGCAGTATTACAGGGACAGAGGCATATCAAGTGTGTTCAAAGGTTTAATAGCTGTTAGTAAATTTTACTGCTGCTGTCAATAACTCCATAATATATTGGGCCAGTTAATAGGTCAATGGAACATATTTATATCTTGCTATAAACTGTTTATCCATGAACAAACTAATTTCTAATGATAATGAAACACGGGAGTCAATAAATATTAATATTAGCATTTCTAATTTAAATACAATTTTTCACATCTGCCATAAATGTTGGGCTGGCAGCACTAAAATGTACATTATTGGTTTTGTGTACCAAGGCAACAGTGTGGAAACTGGTGTTTAGCCTAGGAAGCACCGGCTGTGAGCGACACGCCCTCAATACCTGCGATCCTTTTGTTAATAAAACTACCGTGCTTAGGATGCTGTCTGAAATGTTTGTTCAATCACTGCGATTTTAAGGTATCTTTAAAAATGCACCTTTTAAAATATTCTTTTAAAAATCATAGCAAGTTTTTATATTAAATGTATTCTGAATTCACAGACGACTTCTTTCCTTGAGTTTAAAGTCTTTCGTTTGACTGTCCAAGAGTTGAAGTAAGAGTTACTGTTCAAGTGAATAGACCCCATAGATGTGAACCCCGCTTCGTGCTACGGGTGTGGTTCTCTGAGAAGAATCCTGCCACAGACTGACTGTTTTCCAACACGCTTGTGGAGTTAGGGAATTAGTTGTCCACGAAGGATCCTTTTGTAAAACAGTAATACTTGGAAAATAAGTGTGGTGTTTTTATCCCATGGGATCTCCCAATGTTTTGACATGTATATGGGATAAAATATAGAGGAAATCTTAGCCATTTTGCTTTTTAATATATAAAAAATGTTATGCTGTTGATTAATATGCATGACTATTTAAGGACTTCTCTGCCCAGCATTTTCTGGGCCTGGCATCCCTCCAACTATCCATCCTCCCATCCATCCATCTATGCAATCATGTACCCAAGACTCATCCATGCATCCATCCATGCGACTGTCCATCCATCATCCACGAGTGCCTCCATGATCCACCCATCCATCATCCATCCACCCATCTGTCCATCCAAGTAGCCATCCATGCCTCATTCTTCCATGCACCCACATCCACCCATGTATCGATAGCTCTCTCCATCCTACCATCCTTCCCTCCACCCATCCATCATCCATCCAGTCACCCACACATCCATCCATGTATCAGAATCTCCTCCATCCACTCATCCATCCTTCCATCACTACCCATCCATCTACCAATATCACCGATATTGTCTTAGCTGCCATTTCACCCAAGTTCTTTGGACTGAATTTCACTTCTCTCAGTGTCAGTTGTTATGGACTCAATTGTGTCTTCTCTAAATTTTTTAAAGATTTATTTATTTGTTTGAAAAGCGGGGGGGGGGGGGTCTTCCATCTGTTGGTTCATTCCCCAAATGAGCACAACACCTGGAGCTGCGCCGATCCAAAGCCAGGAGCCAGGAGCTTCTTCCAGGTCTCCCACGTGGGTGCAGGGGCCTAAGAACTTGGGCCATCCTCTACTGCTTTCCCAGGCCACAGCAGAGAGCTGGACAGGAAGTGGAGTGGCCAGGACTCGAACTGGTGCCCATACGGGATGCTGCAGGAGGCAGCTTTACAGCACCGGCTCCTCTAAATTCTTAAATTGAATTCCTAACCCCTAGTAGCTCAGAATGTGGCTGTGTTGGAGAAGGGGTTCCCTAGGAGTTAAGGTAAAATCAGGTCATAGAAGGGCCCTGATCCTATCTGCCGTATCTCTCGGTATGAAGAGACCTAGACCCAGACACAAGTGAGTGAAGAGTGGAGGAGGCCACAGGGCGAGGCTTACTTCTTCAGGGCCGGGAAGTGCGGCGAAATCCACCTGTTGTTCAGGCCACTGACACTGCGGTGTTCTGTGGGGGACGTTCTAGCAGACTAACCGATGAGCCAAACCACGCGTTTTCGCTTTTAACGCTAAAATTATATCACGCTCATTTTGAATGTTTCCAAGAGGTCGAAACAGAAACACAATTCGAGAAAGCAGCCGGCAGCTCTGGAGCCGTTGCCCCTCGGGCGGGCTTGAACACCTCCTTGTGAGGGGTCATCCTGCGTGCCCTTGGCCAGCAGCACTCTCTCCAGCAAGGCTGCTCAGCATGTCTCCGACACTGCCCAATGCCCCCCCCCCCCCGACTCCCCAGCACGGGACTGGAGCCAAAAGCAAATTCAGCCCATGTCGAGAACTGTTGGGGTGCAGCCACGTTTCCTGCGCGTGCGCTGGGTGTGCGCATGCGTGTGCTCATTCACACGTGTGTTCACAAAGTTGCAGATCAAGTTTGTGGGTGACCCCACATGGAAGTCGGGAAGTGGAAGAAGCCCCAGAAATCCCCAGGGCCAAGCCTCAGGGTCCAGATGGCGTCAGCAGGGAGGGACTCAGGGCGCTGGGGGCGGGGCTGGCCAGCATGAGGCAGTGGCTTTGGCCTGCACGCGCACAGTGCTGGGATAGTCCCTCTGCTCTCCATGCGAGGACAGAGGCGGAGAGGAGCCGGCGGGCAGTAAGGTGGTGACGGTAGGTGTGCAGCCATGGGACGGCCGTGCAGCCCTGGGGACGGCTGTGCAGCCACGGGGACGGCCGTGCAGCCCTGGGGACGGCCGTGCAGCCCTGGGGACGGCCGTGCAGCCAGCACCTACCTGGAGGCGGTTCTGGGCCTTTCCTAGTGAAGCTGATGAGGCTGCCTCTGGGTAATCTGCACATCGCACTGGTAAGAGCTTAAGGTTAACAGATAAATGCCGGCGGCACTGGTTCCCTCTTGCCCCAGGAGCTCACTTCTAGGCACTCCCCTGCCCTCCAGCAGCCCCTGGGTGTGGTCAGAGGGAGGGGAGGGCGAGCGCAGTAGAGGAGGAGGAAAAGGCAAAGACAGGGGCTCCAGCCCTCCCGAGAGGCCGTGCAGTGAGCAGTGCCCGTCTCCTGACAAAGTCCCCAGCGGTCAGTGCCTCGTCCCTTCCCTCCCGGCGCCTTCAAGGCTGTAGTGCTAACAGACCCTGCTATGGCCCCCGGGGCCTCCCAGTCCCTAGCTGATTTCCTCCCTCCACCCCCACCTCAGTAGAGGGTCTTTCCACTTGACCTTGGCCCCGAGCTGTGGCTCGGTCACACTCCGGGTGGCAGAGACTCTGGGGGTGAGCTTCATGCCGTGGCTGTGGTCATCCTGCCGGGTCAAGGTCACTAGAATCTTCTTTGCTCTCTTTTATGCTTAGACTGAGGCAATTCTCCCAGTTGAAGTGCTACATTAAATATTAGGCTTTAATAATCTAGTATTTTATTAATATATTTTAATATTTAATGCTAACATTTTATGTGGAGTTCTTAGTCATATTAATCTAGTAAATTTTGCTAATAAAAATTAGTTTTTGTTCCTATTTTACCTTTTGAATAGTAAAGATTATGGGGGAGTAAAAATAATCAGATTTCTTTGGGGGTAAGGGATGGGGAAGATTTATTTCAAGCTCCAGGCTCCAAACTTGCTTTTCCTGCCAACTGTTGGCATCTCGCAGGGGCTCAGGGAAGCAGCCTCGAGGTGAACTGGATGGTCCCTGCCAGGTGCCTCAGAATTTTGGAACAGTTTTGTTTATTTTCACTTTATTTGAAAGGCAACACACACACACACAGAGAACCATAGAGAGGTCTTCTACCTGCTGATTCACTCCCCAGATGACTGCCGTGGCCAGAGCCAGGCTGAAGCCAGGAGCCAGGAGCCAGGAACTCCATCCAGGCCTCCCAGGTGGTGGCGGGGACCCAAGTGCTTGAGGATGATCTGAGACAGAGGAAGAGGAGCCGAACTCAGACCAGGCACTCTCACCCGGGATGTGAGAGCCCCACGCCAGGACTTGGCTGCTGAGCCAAATGCCCAGTCCCATTCTGGGAATTTTAGGATCAGAAAAAGCTTACAGAAAATCTAACGATCTCTTCCTTGCACAACAGAACTACGTCTGCTGGGCAACCTCCCTCCCCGCCCTCCCTGCCCTGCACGCCTGAGTGGGTTGATCTGATCTCTCTCAGTGGGTCTGCAGTGCAGGCTCAGCCCACAGCCGCGCCGAGCCCAGGCAGAGCCGTTCCCGCCCAGCCCGGGGTGTGCTGCCTTCCACCTCGCACACCTTCTCCAGTGTGACGCGAAGATGAGCTGTTCCACCCCGTGTGTGTCCTGGGAGTGTCCCCCTTCCCCACAGCCCCGGGCCCTCCCACTGCCCATCCTACCCAGAGCCCCTGCCCCAGCCTGAACCCCACCCAGTGGTACAGGACCTGGAAGGGCTCCTCCCATCAGCCTGTCAGGCAGGAAGCCTCTCCCAGCCTGACGCACCGCTGCCCCCGGACTTAGCTGCTCTAATGCCTGAGACTGGGTGGCTGGCGGCCAGTCCCCCGCAGAGGCTCACTCACCAGTGATGGGAAGAAAGGGGTTGGATGCCGGATGCTTCTGTTCCAAAGTCCTTCACAGAATCCCATGGGGGCACAGGAGGCTCAGCCTCCCCCAGCCACCTGCCCTCGGGCCCCGCCCACCATGGCACTGCTGCCTCTCCTGGATCGAGCCCAGGTCCCCCTTGCCTTTCTGCCTGCATTTTCTCGTAGACACGCAATGACGTTTCAGTCAATGAAGTCTGCGTATACGATGCTGGTCTCACAATGTCATACTACAACTGGTGTCACTGCAGCCATGAGACATCACCGTGAACAGCTTCCTGGGAGGAGTGAGGTGCTGCTGGGCATGGGGAAGCATCTAGAACGGTTCAGCACCTCAGACTGATTGCGCTACTATCGAGTGTGTGCATTTACCAAACTCACTCTTTGTTGGAGTGTAGTCCTTTGACTTAAGAAAAAACACTGTGTGCCCGGTGTGCCCGGTGTGCCCAGTGTGCCCGGTGTGACCAGTGTGCCCAATGTGCCCGGTGTGACCAGTGTGCCCAATGTGCCCAGTGTGCCCAGTGTGCCCAGTGTGCCCGGTGTGCCCGGTGTGCCCAGTGTGCCCGGTGTGCCCAGTGTGCCCAATGTGCCCAGTGTTCCCGGTGTGCCCAGTGTGCCCGGTGTGCCCGGTGTGACCAGTGTGCCCAATGTGTCCAGTGTGCCCAGTGTGTCCAGTGTGACCGGTGTGACCGGTGTGCCCAATGTGTCCAGTGTGCCCAGTGTGTCCAGTGTGCCCAGTGTGCCCGGTGTGACCAGTGTGCCCAATGTGCCCAGTGTGCCAGGTGTGCCCAGTGTGCCCAGTGTGCCCGGTGTGCCCGGTGTGACCAGTGTGCCCAATGTGCCCAGTGTGCCCAGTGTGCCCGGTGTGCCCAATGTGTCCAGTGTGCCCAGCGTGCCCGGTGTGCCCAGTGTGCCCGGTGTGACCAGCGTGCCTGGTGAGCTGGCAGCAGCGTCGCCGTCTCCTGCTCATGCTGTCTCTCGAGCGCATCGTTTTCTCTTGTGCTTGATTTGGACGCCTGCTGTTGGGCTCATGTGGCCCTGGGAGCGTCAGCCGCACACAGGTAACCACGTGTGCAGCAGGCTCTCCCGTGCACCTCACGCTGCATCCAGGAGGGACCCAGCACACGAGGTCGTGTTGCCCTCTCTTGCCTGCTTTGCTTCCTCACTTACACTGTGTTTTGTGAGCTGTGTTTTATCTTAATAACCCAGAAACAGCAGATGACACATAAACCCATGACGCCAATGGTAAAAGTTGAACACTCCTGCCCCCTTATTTCTGTCCCATGTTGCTGCGCGCGGCTTTGTGTGTTGCCTTGGAGAAGCGTCAGGATTCAATATTTGGGGATGGATTTCTATTCAGCGAATGAAGCTAAAACCTCAGGGCCCCTCGCCCACACGGGACTCCTCTCCAGACCGCGGCTTTAATCCTCTCTCTCAGGCCACACAAGGGGCAGAGTTCAGGCCCCTGCAGCCAGGACCTGCCCTGTTCACCTTCTGTGTTTTCTCCCTGGTATACAGCAGGATTCTGGGGGCTGCGGAGTGGGGTCACAGGGTCACTGGCGGGTGAATCAGGGTTGGCTTTCCAATCATGGGCCCTTGGGCCATCCACGATCTTGCTGTTATAGACTACACAGCAAGCCACACGCTCAGGCTTCATCTTTGTCCACACATCTTCTTATTTCTTTGGAACCACAACCAGGACGAGGTTGCTGGGTAAAACACCTACAGTTCTTGAGTCCTTGGCAGTGGCCTTCCCCGATGGACATGTCGCCAGCACGAGGACGATTCAGCCCAGCTGCACCCTCGCCTTTGAAAGTCCCGTCCGTGGGACAGGGGACACACGGGTCTTCCTGCCCTGCCCTTTGCTCATGTCGGGTCTCGCGAGGTTGAGCCTCTGCATGGCCACAGCGTGCACCCTTTGGTCAATGCCCGGGCCCTGTCCTGGAGTCCCGTCTCCTCTCTTCTCCATCTGCAGACTCGTGTTTACCAAGAATGCTAATCCCTGTGTCAGTCTGGTTTGAAATAGTTTTCTCGACTTGATGCCTGCATTGCAATCTTTGACATCAAGAGTTTGAAAGCCACGAATGGCTGCTTTGTGTTCACTTCTCTGCAGAGCTCTCTGCCTTCTTACTTACATTTACCGCCCTTCATTTGAGGGCCAACTCGGGTCGCTGTCGTGAGACGTCTGCATTTCATTGCTGCTCTGTCTGGTGCTTGCCCCCCGCAGGACGAGGGGTCTCCAGGTTCAATGTGCTTTCTGTTCAGCCAGCCAGTTGTCCTGACACCACGCATCAAAGAATCCACCTGCCCCTGCCGGGTTGGAAAGACCCCTGTGTCACGTCTTAAGTGCTTGCCCTTGTAGGCTTGGCTGCGGAGAGACCCCCCTTCTGTCCCACCGGCAGGAGCATCTGTTCCTGGACACGGTTTCCATGACTGCAGATTTATTATGCACATCAGTGTATGGGAGGGCGAGAGCCTGCTCATTACTCTTATTTTGACAAATTTATCTTTTCTGAAATGCTCATTTTCTTCATACATTTTATTATGAAATATAATGCATGTGTTAAAAATGCATAAAACACAAATGGAGAAGGAGAACTTAACAAAGTATTAAAAACCCGGCGTTGGTGTGCATATCGCCCAGGTTGAGGAAGTGGCATCTCGCCACCCCAAGAGGCCTCGTGAGCCTGGTGCTCCCAGCGCCCGCCCCCAGCCGGCGACATCCCCACTGGGGGCCATCACCGCCTGCATCCATGCAGGAGTTCAAACTGGCTAAGTGCAAACCCCGAGACACTGCCGGGCCACTTGGCGCACTTCTGAACTCCACACTACTGGACTTGGGCGCGCGTGAAAAGGGGACTCCACATCCACGGACTAAATGTTCTTTAGTCTCTGACTTCTTTAGCTTCTGTCACCTTCCGTCACCTTCATGGCTACGAGACATTCCTTAGAATGAATCCCCTCTCACGCACGTATCTGTCACGCGCTTGCTTGCGCTCAGGACTCCTCCGAGGAAGTGTGCTGTGGATTCTTGCAGGTGTCTTCCAAGGCGTGTATGTGCCTGTTCTGGTGAACATGGAGTCGCCTGTGCCAGGTGCTGGATGTCTGCTGATGGGCACTGCCAAAATGCTGATCAGTGCAGAAAAACAGGTTTACGTTACTGCCAGCCGAGGGTAAAAGTCTCCACTCTGTCCCATTCCCACCACGCCCTGGTCCTGGCTCTTTTTCCTCTTGGCCTCATGGGTGGCCATGGTGTGGCATGTCACGCAGTTTTAATTTTCGTTTCTCAGCGACTAATGAAGCCGAACACCTTTTCCTACGCGTGTTGGCTCTTCAGAGCCCCACCTTTGTCAAGGGTGTGTTCATGTGTTTAGCCCACTGTTAGGCGAATCTTCTGTCCCCTGGTGTTTTGTAGAAATCTCCCACACACTCCAGGTTCCAGCCTTTGTTGGTCTATAAGCTGCAAATGTCTCGTCCCTGATGGTGGCCAGTGAGGACGGGCACCGTGTTGTGAAGGCACTGCCATGCGTCACATGCTATATGTTTAAGAAATCTTCTCCTACCTTGAAATCATGAGTGCACTTTCCTGAGATGTCTTAAAAGACCATGTCCTGTCGTGTGCTTGTCTGCCATCCACTGGACCGTAATTCTAAGCATGGATCTAAGCGATGGCCCAATTGAAAGTTTTAATATGGGAGCCTCATACGCATACACAGATCTTGAGCCGTTGGCTGCTGCCTCCCGGGCTCTGCACTGTCAGAAATCTGGAGCCAGGAGCCGGAGCTGGGGATCTGACCCCGGCTCTCTGGAGAGAAACTCCAGTGCCTCCACCCAGGTGTGTACCTGCCAGACTGAGCACCCGGCCCCCCTGGCCGTGCAGTGACATCTGCCTCACAGTCACTGCCAGAGGTTGGTTTTAGACTACGTGCCTGGGTCCTCGCAGTCTGATCGCCAGCTCTCAGTGTCTCGTCCTCGAGTCCGCAGTCGTAGGCTTCGCTCCTCACAAATAAATCCCCCCTCCCCATCCCCCTACTTGTCTGTTTGGCTTTAAGATGACCGCAGCTATTCTTGGCACATCACATTTCCGTATTAATTTTAAAATCAGCTCTGTAATTAGTCCACGAGGACACACTCTTTAGGTCTGCTGCACCCCTCTCAGAATCCGCTGATCAGCGTAGGGGAGTTGACATCTTCATGTTGCTGCCCATCCAATCCCTACACACGGTTTCTATCTTCATTATCTACCCATCTCTAGGTTTATCTGATTAGCTTTTAAGAGTTTATTTATTTATTTGAAAGTCAGAATTACAGAGAGGGAGAGAGAGAGAGAGAGAGAGAGAGAGAATCTTCTATCCACTGCCACTGGTTCATGTCCCAACGGTCTGCAATGGCCAGAGCTGAAGCCAGGAGCCAGGAGCTGCCTCCGGTCTCCTGTGTGGGTGCAGGGGCCCAAGAACTTGGGCATCTTCTGATGTTTTCCCAGGAACATTAGCAGTGAGATGGGTTTAAAATGAAGCAGCTGGGACTCAAACGGGATGCCGACATCCCAGGCGACACTAACCCACTGTGCCATGTGACACCAGCCCCCACTTGAGTGGCTGTATAATGTTCTGCACAGAGTTCTTATCTCACTGCAATGTTTACCGCTATGTATATGATTTTTCAAAAATCATATTATATATTGCAACACTAACTTTAGTATGTTGATGTTTTGTTATGGGACATATCAAAGAATGACTTTTTTTTTTTTTTTTTTTTTTTTTTTTTTACAGGCAGAGTGGACAGTGAGAGAGAGAGACAGAGAGAAAGGTCTTCCTTTGCCGTTGGTTCACCCTCCAATGGCCGCCGCGGTCGGCGCGCTGCGGCCGGCGCACCGCGCTCGTCCGATGGCAGGAGCCAGGAGCCAGGTGCTTTTCCTGGTCTCCCCATGGGGTGCAGGGCCCAAGCACCTGGGCCATCCTCCACTGCACTCCTGGGCCACAGCAGAGGGCTGGCCTGGAAGAGGGGCAACCGGGACAGAATCCGGTGCCCCGACCGGGACTAGAACCCGGTGTGCCGGCGCCGCAAGGCAGAGGATTAGCCTGTTGAGCCACGGCGCCGGCCAAAGAATGACTTTTGAATATTAACTTTACCCCTAGAAAAATGAATATTAACTTTACCCCCAGAAAAATTGTATTAATTAAAAATTTATTAATTTGTAAATCAATCTGAAAATCCTTTTTGGCTACCAATGTACCCTATTTTTTATTTGTTATTTTATTTATTTTTATCACTTTCAGAACTGACATTTTCACTTTCCTGTGCCTGCCTGGCCAGTGCAGCTGGCCAAGTTCAAGTGTGGACTCCAGGACAACCTGGGAAAACAAGGGTGTCCTGGCTTGTGCTGCACACACAGCACATCAGTGGGAATGTCACACTGGAGCCCCAAGTCTGTGCAGTTCCCATGGATCAGAAGTGTTTGTCCTTTTTAAAGAGATGGAAATTCCCACAAACCTGATTGGATCTTTACATACTGAAGACATTTGTTGACTTAGCACAAGTATAATAATAATTAAAGAGAAGAGACAAAGAGTAGCCGGGACAGTGAATATCCTGGTCCTGTTCTTTTTTTGTTTTTTAAGATTCATTTATCTCATTTATCTATTTGAAAGGCAGAGTTACAGAGAGGGAGAGAGAGAGAGAGGGAGAGAGAGAGAGAGAGGGAGAGAGAGAGAGAGAATCTTCCATCCGCTGGCCTATACCCCATGGCCGGAGCTGAGCTGATCCGAAGCCAGGAGCCAGGAGCTTCCTCTGGGTCTCCCACGCAGGTGCAGGGGCCAAAAGGACTCGGGCCGTCTTCTACTGCTTTCCCAGGCCACAGCAGACAGCTGGATCGGAAGTGAAGAAGCTGGGACCAGAACCGGTGCCTACAGGGGATGCCGGCACGGCAGGTGGTGGCTCTACCTGCTAGGCCACAGCACCCCCTGGTCAGTTCTTTACAGCTTTTTTCAGACTACTTTTGGGGATAATTTTTTCAAATTAAACACTTTTTTGAACAATTTTTTCAAGTCAAATGCATTTTTATTGGGATTTTGATTGGGATGCCACTTTGGTACCAGGCCCACACCTAATCTTTGCATCCAGAAGTGGATAATTCTGCTTGCTGTCCGTTTAGGATTCTTCAAGTCCATTTTCTTTCCGTGGGACCTGTATGCTCCTTACAGGTGTGCAATGCGGTTTTGAATCTAATGTCTAATGTGGGGAGGATTTAAATTGCCCCACACCTTCTGCTGGTGCCTGCGGGTGCCTGGAGACCAGGAACGTGTGCAGGCTCCACACCCACCTCGTGCACCCGCGAATCTGAAATGCTCCTCTTCATTTTCCCTCGTGGGTGTTCTCAACAGATAGAAATTTTACAAACGCATGCATGCACGCTTTACTCCTTTGAGAAGTTTTTCATGCTGAGTTGTTTATTGTTTCAGACTTTCAAGTGATTTGATTCTTTCACTCTCGTTTTGTTGCTAATTTCTAATGCTTTGAGGTCTCTGCCTACAGAATTTCTGTACTCTGAACTCTGTTAGCTTATTTTTTCCATGGCACGTGTATGCCCTGCCATGTGGCAATTCTGGATGTATTTAGTGGGTATTTGGGCAAAGTACAATCTTTATTTGGGGGTACACATGTGTCTGTTGTATGGGTGTTGTGTGTGCACGTGTGTGTGTGCACGCGTGTGTGTATCCTCAAGGCTTCCACACATAAACGATTGTTACAAAGCACTGACCCTAGGTGCATTGCTCCCCCCTCCATCCAGGTGGGGAAATGCGATGGGAATGCACCGTGGGAATGCGTCGAGTCTCGTTCATGGACTCCTCTCCGAGATGACACCGTGCGCGTCCGTGGTGACTTTTCAGTATCCAAGGAAATGGACTGGACCCTGGCTCTGCTGTCATTTGTTCATATTTTGCTCGTTATTTTTCCTTGATGTTTGATTAATGTTGTTCACTGCGGAAGGGGCGCTGCCTGCTAGTGGTTCTCAGGCTGTTTCATTTTCCTAAATGTAAAATCCAGACTCCGTTGTCCTAATGACATCATTCTGCCTCGGACCCTTCTTTCTCTGTGGTGAAGAATGTCACGTCTGATTTTCTTGTTGTTGCCACTTCACTGGCTCTTTACTGTAAACACGTCTAGATCATTTGGCTTAGTGTGTGCGCTACAATAAAGTTGAACTGTGTATCACCTATGTTTGCTGGTCTGCAAATCCTGAAGGAGAGAATGGTCAGTCCGTCGCAGCGGCTGTCTCCGCGATCACGTCTTGGCTTTATTTTCGCCCTCATTCCTTTGTTTTCTATCTGGAAATAAGTCTGAATTTTAATCCTCTCTGTTAATGCTTCCATCAAGTGTCTTCCCTGGGACTGGGCTGGCCTCGCCACACTGCAGCCTCCAGCTGTGCTGGGGAGAGAGGTGGAAGCTGGCAGCCTCCAGCTGTGCCGGGGCCCTGGGCTCTGCAGTCCCCAGTCCCTGATATCTGTGCCAGCACAAGGCAAGCTCCCCACGCCGTGCGGCAGACGCGTGGACCCGCGAATCTGCTCCTCTCCTTCCCACGACGGCTGCTTTACCACTAGGGAGGAGCCTGCTTCCCTTTTAATGAACGCAACATAAACAGTGTTGGCGAAGGAAATACCAGCCGAGAACTCAGCTCAATTTGCTGAAGACGCTGCCAGCAACGTGGAGCCCGGCCAAGGGCAGAGGTCTTCGCAGCACTTCCGGCACGAGTCGGTGAGATCCCTGTAGTTAATCGGGTGTGCTTCCCACCAGGTCGCCTCCGACCCACCAGCACTGGGACACGGGCACGGAGCAGTCAGGCTACATTGAAATAAAAAACGAGACCCTAGATCCTGGAGGCAGCAGAGAGGCCGTGGACGGACGGCATCCACGATCAGCATTCGTGAAAAGGCAACGTGCTTAAAGATATTTGCCGAAAGGTTTTCGCTTCCTGGTCCACGTTATTTCGTTAATCTAGCCAAGCCCCTCTCAACTCCCCTCGACTTCTTTATCTGTAAAATAGGCGCAGTAGTATAGCATTGGTCTTCGGCGTTGTTGAGCGCATTGAGATTGCACTTGAAAGTGATTAGCAAAGAACCAGACATATTGTAGGCTCTCGGAGCTTTCTGGAATTAATTTGTAAGTAGCACCGGACGCAGGCTGTCTTGATTTTGAGCATCAAGGTTCACACATTCCACAGAGCCTTCATCAGTGTAACACCTGTACACGTTTGCGGAGTCAAGACACTGGAGCAACTGAAACACTGCGTTTACTAAATTAAAGAACACCCGCCAATCAAAACAGAGTTTCACAATGTGGTATGATTACTAACATTTTCTTATTGCATACATCAGATTTAAACCAACAAACCCAATTTATATATTATCTTTAAAAACACATACCCAGGTGGGCGTGCAGCCTCGGGGGTAAGGTGGGAGTAAGACGCCTGCACAGCAAGTGGGAGCTCCCGGGCTTGCGACCTGGCCTGGGCTTCTGACTCCAGCTTCCTGCTGATGCAGGTCCCGGAAAGCAGCAGCGATGGCCCCGCCACCCTTGGGGAGACCCAGATGGAGCTCCCACCTCCCCGCTTCGGCCTGGCCCAGCTCCAGCTGTTTTGGGATGAGAACCAGCGGAGGGGAGAGCTTTCTCTCTTTTCCTGTTCCTGTGCTTCCCAAATTATAAAAATAAATCTTGTTCTAAAAAGATAAAAAAGAAGCTACTAAATAAATATTTTAAAACCCTGTGGCAAACGTATTCACCAAGTGACTTGATTTGAGTTCCAGTTTCCAAAGCCATCAGATCTTCCTCCTTGAAATATTCTCTGTTCGGTTTCCTTCTGCTTGGTTTTCAGAGAAATTAGCATACATATATAAGCCACTCCCACTTTTTGGGAGGTCAGCTCTCACCCGGTTGATGAAGTTGTGATGAGTAAATTCTGCGCTTTGAGAGGGGGACAGGATTTTTAAAGTTCTGAAGAAAGAGGAGCTCTCGCTGTCTACCCTGAGTATTTCGCTACCCCCTCCTGCCTCACTTTCATGGCGATGATGCAAGAAATGTCAAAGGAAGGTCAAATCTAAAGCAACACTTAGAAGTTAGTGAGCGTGTCCGAGTGTCTTTCAAAAGACAGAGAGATGTCAACACCCGACAGAGGCGAGGAGGCTGCCACCTCAAAGCTGAGGGTAGGACCTCCTAAAAGGTGCCTTTTCCCTGGAGAATTCCGGCACCCCCTGCTGGTCAGAGGCAGCAAGGCGAGGGAGGAGGACTGGGCTACAGGTCTGGGCTGGACAGTCGCATCCCATGTGGGCAGCAGCTGCCTCCTTTGGAGCTGGCTCTGGACAGCAGCCAGAGGGCAGCGCTCCACACCCACCTGCTCTCCCGAGCGGAAAGGGCTGGCGGTCAAAGACCAAGCGCTACTCCAGGGGACTGAGTCCAGCCAGTAAGGCACCTTAGGGCCAGAAAGCCTACGGCACATGCCAGAGGGGAAGCCACGTGTCCCCGGGAGCCAGGGCTGCTGCAACCAGCGTCCACACCAACCATGCAGGGGACAGCTGTGCTGAGGAGGAACATCCGTTACCAGTACCGGCCACCTGAGATCTCCAGCCACGGGAGAAAGAGAATTCCCAACACGGGGCAAAGAATTCCGAATGTTAAGTACAGACATGGACGTAACCCTGCAGAAAACGCCATGAAACACAACACGTAAGGCAGGATACTTGAAAATCATTTCCTGGGGCTCCCCAGTGTTCTTATTTTGGACGTTATATATTCATAAAAATTAAGTATTTGTTAATAGGGGAAAAAAGAAACTTTGAACTTCAGAAATCTAAAAGGTTACTGCCAATGCAAACCAATAAGCACACCCAAAATTTAACAAACATCTCCAGCAGTTTGGCTAAATAACAAAACAAATATGGCTGGAGGCAAAAGGAGCGAGCTAGAAGGTCCAGACAAGGGATTCTCCCACAATGCACTACACCAGGAGGAAGAGTCCGAAGATGTGAAGGAAAAGGTGAACTCCGTGAGGGGTGTTTGCAGAGGCAGACGTCCAAGACCTGCGAGTAGGACCTCCAGCAGGGGAGAGGAATGGAGAGAAAAGGAGCAGGCAGGAGGCACGGGGACGCGCCGAGCAGGGCAGCGCTCTCGAGTCCTGGCTACACTGTCCGTGGTCCAGCGTGCTGCCAATGCACCTGGG
Source organism: Sylvilagus floridanus (assembly GCA_949820135.1). Classification (NCBI taxonomy): domain Eukaryota; kingdom Metazoa; phylum Chordata; class Mammalia; order Lagomorpha; family Leporidae; genus Sylvilagus; species Sylvilagus floridanus. Next base: position 77,536,100 of record OX463235.1, on the reverse strand, counting down.
CAGGCAGAGCCACCCACATGGGGGAACAGGATGGAATCCTCCTGGCTCCTGGCTTCAGCTTGGCCCAGAAGTGGCTGCTGGAGCCATCTGGGGAGTGAAGCATTTGGGAGGTCTTTCTCTCCCTCTCTCTTTCTCTGTTTCTCTCTTCCCTTCTCTCCTCTCTCTCTCTCCCCCTCTCTCCCCTTCTCTCTCCCCTCTCTCTTTCTCTCCCCTTCTCTCTCCCCCTCTCTCTTTCTCTCCCCTTCTCCCTCCCCCCTCTCTCTTTCTCTCCCCTTCTCTCTCCCCTCTCTCTCTTTCTCGCCCCTTCTCTCTCCCCTCTCTCTCTTCCTCTGTCTCTCTCCCCTCTCCCCTTCTCCCCCACCCCTAATAAATAAGTAAATCTTTAAAAAGAAAAAGAGAGAGAGAATGAACAAGGAAAGGAAGCTTCCGGCACAGAGGGATGTCTCACATCCCATCATGTCCTAAACGGGACCCATGCAGTACGCCTGGCTTAGATGCCCCAGGGGAGGTTCTGGCCCCATGCAGTACACCCTGCCCCAGGGAAGGTTCTGGATTGCCTGCCTCGTCTACTCCTGGACTCTAGGGTCACGCCTGCTCCTCTCTGCTCTCCCCAGTGTGGGAGGGGCTGGGATGCCCTCGCCAGCATCTGAAAGTGCTGTGGAGAAGCAGAAGTGCCCCCCAGTGGCGGCGAGGGCTGGAGCGTGGCGCTGGCCACCCGCAGAGCGGGGCTCTGGGCGCCACTGGGGAGGTCATGGGACAGCAGCTGATGGATCGCTGTCCCGGCCAAGGGCCCGAAGCCGGCCACAGCCCCTGCTCTCCCGTGTTTGGACCTTCAACCTTAGGAGCCAAATTCCTTCCTGCAGGACACACGTAGAGTGGACCTGGCCTCTGACAGAACCCTACCTACAACACAAGGAAAAGGAGAAAACACCCACAGCTCCCAGAGAGCAATGCACAAGGCACATGGGAGCCAGGTGTTCTCAGATGAGGATTGCACCAGACCTCAGCGGAGCCCCCGCTCACACACTGAGGGTTCTGAACGAATCACTCTGTGCTGAACTAAGTGACCGTCTGGACTCAGCAGCGTGGATGCAGTCTTCCTCTTGTGACGTGTGAAGAGTGACTCCTCCTTCTTCAAGGATCTTCAAGGATGCGCTCCAGCAAAACAAAAGCGAGGATCTGTTGAAAGTGCAGACATGGGGCTTTTAGAAACATGAGAAAATGTGCTATAAAGCCATTTATAGCTGAGTTTAGTAAGTTTTTTATAGAATGAGAATTTTTCATGGGCTTATTCATATCTGATCACTATAAATGTAGAATAAAGATAGTTTTGAAACAAGTAGCCAGTGAATGCTCTCATTTAAGCTTGGGACGTAGGGTGAAGGTGAGCTGTCTGGGGAGAAAGGGTAAATGATCATTAGGAATTTGCAACATTTATAGAAAATATAGCTAAAGAGGCTGTTAGAAAGATAGAAAGAGTGCATTTAAGTTTCAAGACATTGGAGAAATCAAATAAACAGAAAAAAGGAAAATTTCACCTCCCCAGGTAAAGCACAGAAGAGAAGAAACAGCAGAGCACACCGCATCCATCATCCAAGCTCACCCGCGAGCAAGCACGGATGCTCCCTTTGAAGGGAGAAGCACATGTGGTGACAAGAACAAAGCAGCCCTGGGCCAGGTTCGGGAAACAAGCCTGCAGCAGCATGAGACAGAGAAACCGAAAGACCAGAAGTTTGGGAAACAGAAGAATAGGTGTTTGTAAATATGGCGAAAAGCATCAAAATTTTAAAGGAATGAAAAGGAAAAAGTAAAAGAAAACCCAAAGAAAGGAAAAGAGGCAAGGAGGTCTGTGAGTGTGGGGGAGACAAACACTGGCACACGCGAGTGTCTTCTAGGCTCCACAGCCGGCGGCGGAGTGCAAGGCTGCAGAGAGCAGGGAGAGGCCGTGCCCCACACCCACCGTTCACCAGGGCTTCAAAAGCCCATGGAAGACAGAATTAAAAGATGAGTTAATTTTGGTGCCCCAAAGTTGAAATCCATGCATACTTATCCCAAAATACGCATTTCCCATGACCCTTCCGAAGGCACATGGTGCGGGGGCGTCTTCGGAGAGCAGCAGCCAGGACCGCCAACACTGACCCGGATTCATGCCCAGAGGCTTCCAGGGAGCCATCGGTAGAAACTGCACAAAACCACCACGCTGGGCACACACGGACACCCACGCCGACACGGGAGCCAGCGCAAATGCTCACCCATCAGGTGGCAGTTACCTAAGCCATGGCAACTAATACCATGCAGGCACGAAACACAGCAACATTGAAAGATAAGTCCGTGGTCCAAGGGGAAAGATACGTTGATGAGTCAGGAAAAAGTCTGTTGCCAAAGCCTGAGAAGAACTTGTCATAAGAACCAACTGGACGTGTGAAACGCTGACCGGGTGTTTTCATTTCAATAAGGTGTAAATGATATATGCCAAATTGCATTTGGTAGTTATCTTCGAAAAGGTGTGTGGATTTGGGAGGGACAAAGACAGGAAACTGTTTTTTGACTCAACACAATGCCACACAATCCGATTTGTCTTACAAACACAGCTCCATTACATATTTAGGTCACTGGGTGCGTGGTGTGGCACAGTGGGTTAAGCCGCCAGTTGAGAGCTGCCAGCATCTCATATCAGGGCGCCAGCTAGTGCCCCAGCAGCTCTGCTTCCAGAACAGCTCCCCGCTAATCTGCCTGGGAAATCAGAGGAAGATGACCCAAGCGCTTGGGCCCCACCCATGCCCAGTGGAGGACCCGATGGAGTTCTGGGCTCCTAGCTTCCACGTGGTCCAGCCCAGCTATTGTGGTCATTTGGGGCGTAAACCACAGATGGGAGACCTCTGTCGCTCTTCCTCCCTCTATAACCCTGTCTTTCAAATAAATAAATACATCTTTCAAAAATTTGAGATAACTAAAAATAATAAAAAAAGAAATATGTGAAAAATAAGGAATAGCCCAGAAGTCTTGGTTAGTGGGTTTCCAGTTAAAATCAGGGGCCGTTTCACCAAAATTGTGGGGCACTGGGAGTTTGTGTTCAAACAGCGTAGGTTGGGGGACGAATGCCGGTCAGAAAGCGTGTTCACCAGACGAGAGCAATGTGCTGAGAGGAGCTCGTAACTCTCCCCAGATAGCACTGTACAAGACAGGTTTGCAAACAAAACAGTCAGATCGGCATGGATGGATGCAGAAGTAACAGGACTTAGAAGGAGCTTGTCCATGGTCTCACGACTTCCTCGTGTCATCGCTCACTGTTGTTTTAAGATGTATTGATTTATTTGTTTTAAACTTTTATTTAATAAGAAAAATTTCCAAAGTACAACTTTTGGATTATAGCAGCTTTTCCCCCCATAACCTCCCTCCCACCCGCAACCATCCCTTCTCCCACTCCCTCTCCCATCCCATTCTTCATCAAGATTCATTTTCAATTATCTTTATGTGCAGATGATCAACTTAGTATATACTAAGTAACACCCTCAGAGACACACAAAGTATAGAGTACTGTTTGAAGACTAGTTTTACTTAATTCTCATAGTACAGCACATTAAGGACAGAGATCCTACATGGGGAGCAAGTGTACAGTGACTCCTGTTGTTGATTTAACAATTAACACTCTTATTTATGACGTCAGTAATCACCTGAGGCTGTTGTCATGAGCTGCCAAGGCTATGGAAGCCTCTTGAGTTCACAAACTCTGACCTTATTCAGACACGGCCATAATGAAAGTGGAAGTTCTCTCCTCCCTTCAGAGAAAGGTACCTCCTTCTTTGATGGTCCGTTCTTTCTGCTGAGTACCAGACAGGGATGCCCACTCTCACCACTGCTATTCAATATAGTACTGGAAGTGTTAGCCAGAGCCATTAGGCAAGAAAAAGAAATTAAAGAAATACAAATTGGGAAGGAAGGAAGAAGTCAAACTATCCCTCTTTGCAAATGACATGATTCTTTATTTAGGGGATCCAAAGAACTCTACTAAGAGACTATCGGAACTCTTGGAAGAGTTTGGCAAACGAGCAGGATATAAAATCAATGCTCAACAATCAACAGCCTCTATATACACAGGCAATGCCACAGTGGAGGAAGAACTGCTAAGATCAACCCCATTCACAACAGCTGCAAAAACAATCAAATACTTTGGAATAAACTTAACCAAGGATATCAAGGAAAACCTTAAAGAAAGAAATAGAAGAGGATACCAAAAAAAAAAAAAATGGAAAAATCTTCCATGCTCATGGATTGAAAGAATCAAGATCATCAAAATGTCCATTCTCCCAAAAACAATTTATAGGGTCAATGCAATACCAATCAAAATACCAAAGATATCTTCTCAGATCTGGAAAAAATGATGCTGAAATTCATATGGAGACACAGGAGACCTCGAATAGCTAAAGCAATCTTGTACAACAGAAACAAAGCCGGGGCATCACAATACCAGATTTCAGGACTTACCACAGGGCAGTAGTTATCAAAACAGCATGGTATTGGTACAGAAACAGATGGATAGACCAATGGAACAGAATGGAAACACCATAAATCAATCCAAACATCTACAGCCAACTTATATTTGATTAAGAATCTAAAACCATTTCCTGGAGCGAGGACAGTCTATTCAATAAATGGTGCTGGGAAAACTGGATTTCCACGTGCAGAAACATGAAGCAAGACCCCTACCTTATACCTTACACAAAAATGCACTCAACATGGATTAAAGATCTAAATCTATGACCCGACACCATCAAATTATTAGAGAACATTGGAGAAACCCTGCAAGATATAGGCACAGGCAAAGATTTCTGGGAAAAGACCCCAGAGGTACAGGCAGTCAAACCCGAAATTAACAACTAGGATTACATCAAATTGAGAAGTTTCTGTACTGCAAAAGAAACAGTCAGAAAAGTGAAGAGACAACTGACAGAATGGGAGAAAATATTTGCAAACAATGCAACATATAAAGGGTTAATAACCAGAATCTACAGAGAGATCAAGAAACTCCACAACAACAAAACAAACAACCCACTTAAGAGATGGGCCAAGGACCTCAATAGACATTTTTCAAAAGAGGAAATCCAAATGACCAACAGGCACATGAAAAAATGTTCAGGGAAATGCAAATCAAAACCACAATGAGGTTTCACCTCACCCTGGTTAGAACGGCTCACAACAGGTGCTGGTGAGGATGTTGGGGAAAAGGCACACAAATTCACTGTTGCTGGGAATGCAAACTGGTAAAACCACTATGGAAAACAGTTTAGAGATTCCTCAGAAACCTGAATATAGTCCTACCACATGACCCAGCCATCCCACTTCTTGGAATTTACCCAAAGAAAATTAAATTGGCAAATAAAACAGCTGTCTGCACCTCAGTGTTTATTGCAGCTCAATTCACCATAGCTAAGACATGGAATCAACCTAAATGCCCATCAACAGTAGACTGAATAAAGAAATTATGGGATGTGTATGCTATAGAATACTATACAACAGTGAAAAATGAAATCTAGTCTTTTGCAACAAAATGGAGGAATCTGAAAAACATCATACTGAGTGAAATAAGCCAGTCCCAAAGGGATGAATATCATATGTTCTCCCTGATCCGTGACAACTAACTGAGCATCTAAAAGGAAACCTGTAGAAGTGAAATGGACACTATGAGAAATGGTGACTTGGTCAGCCCTTGTCCTGACTGTCGAGGAACCACTTACTATTTTACTCCTTTTAGTATTGTTTTTGTTCTACTTAATACCATTGGTTGAACTCTTTAACATACAATTATTCTTAGGTGTTTAAATTTAACTAAAAAGTGACTCCTGTTAAATATAAGAGTGGGAATAAGAGAGGGAGGAGATATACAGTTCAACACACGCTCACTCAGACTTACCCATAATGGTAGAGCTAGAAACGTATCAGGGGATTCCAAATCAATCCCATCAAAGTGGCATGTACCAATGCCATCTCACTAGTCAAAGTGATCAGTTTAAGTTCATAATTGATCATATTGATAGGATTAAGAGTCAAAGGGATCACATAAACAAGACTAGTGTCGTGTCTGGTAATACTAACTAGTAGAATTAAAAAGGAGAGAATGATCCAACATGGGAAGTGGGATACACAGCAGACTCATAGAATGGCAGATGCCCTAAACAGCACTCTGGCCTCAGAATCAGCCCTTAAGGCATTTGGATCCAGCTAAAAAGTCCATGAGCATTTCTCAGGCATGGAAAGCCAAGACATTGTGGCAAAAAACAAAAAAAAGACCCAAGATGTATCGATTTATTTGAAAGGCAGAGTTACAGAGAGGCAGAGGCAGAGAGAGAGGGAGAAGTCTTCCATCTACTGGTTCACTCCCCAAATGGCTGCAATGACGGGTTTGCTCACTGTTTTCTAAGGAGAGTTGTTGGGATTTGATTCAATCTTTCGACACTGAAGGGTCAGGTATTTATCAACCAGGAATGTCGTTGTCTCCATGTCACCACACCTGAGGCAGCAGGAATGGGGCCAACATGGGGCCCCAGGAATCACGCTTGCTTTAACAACAAATGGGGTGAGACAAATGCCCCACCATGGAATAAAATTTTAATTTCCTATAGGCTCAGCTAAAACTCCAAGCCAAACAAGCATTCTGGCCTGTAAGGACGGACTAAGGTGTAAAAATCGATATGTGAAGATCTCAAATGTTAGAGGCGTGTGATAGCAATCGCACGCCCTGTCCGTCTTACACCTGCTGTGACTTCACTGCGGGGCTGTGCCTGGCTGAGCAGCCCAGGCCCGGGAGGTAACTGCTCTCCTGGCTCAAGGAACGGAGGCTAAGATGGCAACACCTGCCCGGCCGCTGCAGCTTCTGCTCCACTTCAGGCCTGCTGTGCATGGGCCCAGGGACAGCTCGCGGGAGGGCTAACGCTTGTACACTATTTAACACAGGCTGAGGAACACGCACACGCAGATGGACATGGTTTGCAAGGCTAGTGCAAAGCAGTAGGAAGCGAAGTATCTAAGTATGGACCAACCCAGAGCAAAGGGTGGACACAACACGAGACTGCAGGCAGTTCTTTGAGCCGAAAGTGCTACTGAACTGGAGAGACCTCACGCGAGTGGCTCACGCGTCCCTAGCGCGGGCACAAGCTGCAGTGAGCCGTGTGACAGCAGTGAAGGCGCAGCACGCTTGGATCTCCCCGTGCAGCCATGTCTGCCGGTGTGCGGACTGGACTCAGAGGGAGTTACCAGCTCCCTCTATGGAGCAGGCGTTTCGCCTCCCGGTTAGGACGCCCGTGTCCCGTATCCCAGTGCCTGGCTCTCATTCCGGGCTCAGGCTCCTGATCTGCTTCCCGCTAATGCAGACCCTGGGACGCAGCAGAGACAGCTCAAGTAATTGGCTTTCCGCCACCTGAGCCGGAGAGCTGGACTGAGTTCCCAGCATCTCACTTCGGCCGTCGCAGGCACAGGAGACAAAGAACCAGTGGATGCAAGCACTCTGTGTATGTCTATCTCCCAAATAAAATTGTAAAAACCTAAAAAGCAGCTCCCTTTTATGATAGAAAAATTCCTACAGCGTTGCAGGGTGCGGGATGACCGGCACAGCTTGCCATGCCCGTCTCCTGCCCTTCGGCCCACGGACCGGCGATGCAGTCCCACTTCTCAGAGCTCCCTCAGCATGGCCTCCTGTGTGTCCACGAAACTCAGAACTCCCTGCAGAGTCACGGGGGAGGACAGCGAGGCCAGGAGACAAAGCTGCAGCACACCCGGAGATCCGAGGGCTGCTTTAATCCCAGTGGCCCCCCAGGAGGGGAAACTCAGGGGCCATTGTCTTTCTTGTGCTTTCTCTCTAGGAGCCCGAAAGAGCCTGGGGTGACGTGGCCGCCTGGAGGAGGAGCAGCAGCTGGAGAGGCCAGAGTGGATGCAACAGGTCAGGGGGCGGGGCTGACCCCTGGTACGCGGCCTGGGAATGGTGCACATGGCATGGTGTGCACGGTGCAGGGTGACTCCGGACAGGAGGAGCATGCACCTTCTTCAGGTCATGCTACCTTTGCATGGACCAAAGGCCCCAGAAGCCTCAGGCGAAGGCGTTACATGTGTCCTGGATTTGCCACGGGACCCATGCAGGACGTGGAGAGCACACTGGCCCCTGGGCTACACGCACCTCTCCCATGAGCCTCAGTGAGCGGCCTCGTGGTTGGCCCCAAAGGGTCCATGACGCACACTGGCAGGGCTTGCGGGCTGCGCGGTCTGCAGCTGTATCCAGCTTGCCTCCCCCTGCACACAGATGGACTTAGGGCAGCTGTTTTAAACTCTTGTTGAGCACAGCCCCCCACGTGGGCACAGGGACCCAAGGACTTGGGCCGTCTTCCCCTGCTTTCCCAGGACATTAGCAGGGAGCTGGATCAAAGTGGACAGTGTGGGATGCCAGCGGGTTTACCCCTCCCCACATGTAGGCACTTGGTGAACCATTTTAAGTCCAAGGCTTTGGGAGTTTTATAACATCATTCCCGGCCCATTCAAGATTTTTAACTTAACAATTATCCTGCTATCAACGTATTGAACGTGAGCCCCACCCTGCTGTTGCTTTCTTGGGGCCAGAACAAGTGGTTTTGCTGGCCTTATCCTGCCTGCTGGCCGGGCCTTCCCAGTGCAGCATAGATAGTGGGAAAATGTAATAACATAATTAGAAAGTGGTTTGTGTGGGCATCTACTGCCTTTGAAAAACATAACTTATTTAATTTTAAGTTTGTGTAATTTGAATCGATGAGCACTTGTGTTTGACAGCTGATGCACACAGTTCCCCGGAGCGTTAGCAACTGGCGGTCGTGAACAGGACGAGGTGGCTCCAGCATGCCCTGGGTTGGCAGCCGATGCTAAGAGGGGTGGGGGGATTCAAAACGTTTGTAGAAAAATGGAACTAAGAAATAAGTTTATTTTGGCATACAAAAAATCTTGAGATCCATGCTTTTTAGAAGATACGCATTTTCCATGAGCTTTTTGTAGCTCCTTTGCATAGGTGTGCATGTATGTCTTTAAGAAGAAGAATCCGAGGGACAAGCGACGCCACCTCATCCATTTTCGTCTGTTTTACCTTTCCCGGGGTCTGGGTGCCATTTGGCCCGTGCTCCGACGTGAACGCAGCTGGCCCCACGAGCGCGAGCCAACACGCGGGACTGCTGCAACACGGATCGCGCCTTCCTGGAGGCCCCTGCGTCGTGCGTTTCCCCTCGGTATCTGAATCCTTGAAGATGGCCTTGGCTTGCGTAAGATGGAGTGATCCCGAGTGTCACATTTCCTTACATCATCTCGAAAACAGAAACCAGAGAACGTAAGAGACTTGGCTCCTTTCTAAGATGGTTATTAACACAGCAGCCAGGCCTCATGGAGTGGGTGGCGTGGGATGAGTCACAGAGGGACCAGAAGCCAAGAGGCACCGGCCTGGCGACATGGAGTGGACAGGCTGGCACTCCGGCAATCTGTGCCTCTGTGTGCATCCTGGAACGGCCACCAGGGGACACGGAGGACAAGGGGCGGGGCCCTGCCCTCTCACCCTCTCACCTCCCACTCCCCTGAATTTAAGCAAGAGAGGCTGTGGCTGCCAGTGCCCCCCACGGAGAGGGGGCACCGGAAGTCAGCTCCGCGGATGACGGGTGGAGGTGTGTGTGCTGCACCGTGGGCTTGTGTGTTCTCGTTGGAAGAGGCGGGCAGAGGCTGGTGATGTTGGACTCCTGCAGACTGGAACACAGATCCTTCCTAAAATCTCCTCTCAAGGGAGAAGGGATGAAGCAGCAGTACTCACCCTGCTGCTCTGGGCAGTGGCTGTGAGGCGCTTGGGGCCATTGAGCTCATGTTTGGGCTGTGTAAGGGCCCGTGGCTCAATCCAGTCCATGGCACAGGGACAGGCCTTGTGACTGACTCATGGCTTGGGGCCTGGGGCAGCCCAGGAGGTGAGAAGGAGAGCCCGTCTCCCTGAGGGTTTAAGGACTCCCAGTGAGCCCTGGTTGTGGGGACATAGGATGGTAGGTTCTCCAGAAACCCAGTCCTGCCGTGGCCTGCAGTACCGTGATGCGTGGACCCTTCGAAGAGATCTTGCTCCTACCAGCAGAAGCCCAGCAGCCAGCGACTGAGCAGGGGCTGAGAGGGAGCTTGGATCCGGGCAATATGGGCGTCTTAGCCAAGGGAAGAGGCTGTCCTCACTGGGCGGCTGGAAGCGGTGACCAGAGGAGGAGCTTTCTATGGTCTGTATTGACGATGCACCCGCATCGTGGAGTTCCGGTAGACACACACATCGTGCGACAGTCACTAAAGATCGAGTGGACGCTTCCTTGCGTCTGAGCAGCCGGAGCCGCGGTCTCAGCAGGTTCCCCGTGTACAGCAGAGCATCGTGACAATCCACCGCCATGTGTTAGGTCTGCGCACCTCCCAGTCTCCGAGGAGTGGGACTTTGTCCTGAGTGACCTGCCTCTGTCCGTGTGCTCTGCTTCCCACTGCTGATAACCGCTGCTCCACTCTGTATCATAAGACTGCTTTTAAAAGGCGCCACACGTAAGGGAGCTCCCGCGGTATTTTCCTTTCTGTGTCTGGCTTATTCCACGCCGCTTAATGTCCATCAGGTGCATCCACATAGTTACAAATGGCAGGATTTCCCACTTTAAAATAAATATATTCCGGGCTAGTGCTGGGGTGTAGTGGGCTAAGCCTCCACCTGCAGCGCCGGCATCCTTTATGGGCTCCAGTTCATGTGCCATCTGCTCCTCTTCTGATCCAGCTCCCTGCCTGTGGCCTGGGAAAGTGGTCAAAGATGGCCTAAGTGTGGCCTGGGAAAGTGGTGGAGGATGGCCCCTGCACCCGCGTGGGAGACCCGGAAGAAGCTCCTGGCTCCTGGTCTCAGATCAGCTCCGGCTGTTGTGGCCATTTGGGAAGTAAACCTGCAGACGGAAGACTTTTTTCTCTGTCTCTCCCTCTCTCTGTCTATAACTCTGCCTCTCCAATAAATAAACATTTTTAAATGTATATGTATATGTACATTCCTGTGCCTGTGTGTTTTCTGTCTCCACTCCCTGGGCGACGGGCACCTGTGTTGTTTCTGTACCATGGCTGTAGTGGATATGGCTGCAGTGAAGGAGGAGCTGGCTTCACTTTAGGGGCTGTGTAGATCCAGAAGAGGGGCCGCCATGTCATATGGTGGCTCCATTTTTAATTTTGAAAGAGTGTCTCTCTTGGCCTGATGGCCTCGTGTCTCAGAGGCACCTTCCTGAGAGCTGTTGTGGGATCAGCAGTGAAAGGACTTGGTTCAGCGTGGCCTCGGGGAGACTGTGGCAGAGGCGGGGCCGGGAACGCTGCCCCTGCTCCGCTGTGTCTGAGCACACACGACACCGTGGTCAGACACGCGATCGATGAAGGGAACAGCTAAAAGCATGAGTCCCATTGACCTGCTCGGTGACGGGAAAAGTGCTCGCATGGAACAAGAACGGTGAAAAGTCAATTCCATCTTTGAAAAATCTGTCAGATTAATTAAAATGCAGTGTAGTACAGGAGAGCTAATTAATATCCCTCGGCCCCTCTCTCCTTATCTGCGGCTTTTGTTCTCTGCCCGCCCCCCTCCTCCGCGCGTTGGGGACGCTGCCTTTGCCTGTCGGAAAAGTTGAGCGCTGAGAAACGCTAAGGTAAACTGACACAAACAATTAGTGTCTGTTTCTAGAACAAATAGAAATCAGCGCTCTATTAATGTTGTCATTTCTAATCCTTTTAAACGAGGTGATTAAAATAAAGGCATAGAAATCAGGAGATGGGACGACTTTTGTGGCATAATTGATCTTTAAAATTGTCCTGTTTTATTTTGCATTTTGTCAAGAATGAAAGCAACTCCTGAAGTCTTGCATGAAGACATTCATAGACATTATTAAAGCTATGACACCAAATTACCTGGGAGACTACGCCGAGATGTTTGACCGGGGTGCCTGTCAACCTGAAGGCAGCGTCTACTCTGGTTGTTAAGCACCCTTGATTGGCCAAGACAGGCCTGCTTCCCAGGGGGCAGCTTTTAGGATGAAAAAATGTAATCAGAGAGGACCCTGCAGAAGACAGAAGCCAAAGGATTCCCAAGCAGACCACAGTGGCTGGATTGTTTGGGAAGCCTGCACAGAGCCTGTCAAATGATCTGTCTGCAGCAATTATTTTGATAAATTCGCCACACAGTCGCATCTTATCACTCGCTTGATTTCCCGATGCGGCACCAGGAAGCACGAGTCTCTGTGTGGGTTCCGGCTTGATGCAGATGCAGAGGAAGGACCGGGTCTATCTGAAGCCGTCCTCTCCCCACTCCCAGGGCTTCACCGATGTGTCGACATTGAAGCTGGTCTTGGTTCTGCATCTTTTGGGGAGCTCCATCTCTTTGCCAGGAGCGCGCAGAATGTCACCACGGGTGACGTCGCCCGCACGAAGTGTCATCAACACACACGTGGCGTTGCTGTCGCTTGCTGTGTGCTGATTTCAGTGAGCCAATTAGAACAGAAATTGAACAGCGTTTTCTGTTTCAGTCAGTGAAGAAAATGAACATTTCAAAAGGTCCCGTTCAGATATTAGGGGAAGTTAATGAGGTCCCGGAATTGTCAAAGAGGGATGAGCATTCAAATAATCCAATAAACAAACCCAGAATCCAGGAGCTGGCTATGGCCTGCCACGATCCTGTGCTGTCCAGGAAGCAAGCTGTGGCACTGATGGCTGGGGTGCTGGGCGCAGCCGGCCCTGTGGGACATTCGTGGTCTGTGTGGTTTCACGAGAGGGTAGATCCTGGCTACTGGAGGGATAGGGTGGTCCTGAAACAAGGAAGGGACCGAACCAGGCCTGCAGTACAGGGGCTGCTGTTTGTGCAACAGAGGTGTCACTGCGGGGTGAACAGGAGGGCCCCTGCTCTGACGCATTCCCCTTCCCCGTGACAGGTGCATTGCAGGCTTGGGGCCAGGGGACCCCAGAATACAGTGCATTCAAAAGCAAGCAAAACCCAAACCTTGGTCCCAGGAACTGAGCAGTCACTGAGGGGAGAGGCCACAACTGCTCAGGCCGCAACCTATAAGGTGACCGTGGGCAAGTGTCTGAGACCTCAGCATCCCAGCTGATTGTGTGATTGTGGGAAGACAGATTGTTGTGATGAGTCAGGAGGGTGGTTTGTGATCGACTTGGAGCAGTCCAAAAGCGCACTGAGGAAGAAGGGGTTAATTAATTATCATAAAACACAGCAAGGCCCATCACAAGAGAGCCATGTGCCAGGTTGACCAGCTGTCCAGTTACAGTCTTGTGCTCAGAACACAGGGGGCCATGTAAACTGCATGGGAAATGTGTGCTGTGAAAAACCTAGGTGTGGGTTTCAATTGCTGTGCACCAAAATAAACGCATCACGTAATCCACCTGCACAAACTGAAGCGCTCTAATAGTCACTCATGGATCACACACATTCCTCTCTGCCTCCGTCAGTGTCTCAGGGGCTGTGGGGCTTGAATTCTGGCTGGATGGTGACAACACAGCTCGGAGCCACTGACCACCCAGCGGGCTGGAATGTCTCCCTGCCAGGCTGTGCGGCAAGGAACAGAGCTCCGGGAAGGCTGCTCTCAGCTCCATGTCCTCATGGCCCAGCACGGCACCTGGCAGGTGCGGTCTGGAGGTTGAAATGCAGGCAGGCTGTGCCACGGCCCCGGGGCTCATCCAGGCTGTGCCCACTGCACTTCTCACAGCCCCACCCCCTTCACACCTCCTTCCGGACCTTGCAGTTTCGTGGCTATTGTTTGGTGGCTTCTCCTTGGCCAGTTCTTGCCTCTCCTGCAGCTCCTGGAAACTGAGTCTCCCTGAGAGCTGTCCACCCAGGATTGTCTCCTGCACGGAGCCTCTGCAGATTCTCCAAGCTGAGCACAGGGAGACACTCCTGTCCCCTGATTTGTCCTGCTGACACTGACAGTCACTGGCTTGCACCCACCCTGTGCAAACCAAGGGTCTCAGCAGCTGCCCCGAGCTGGGTGGACGATGGCCTGGTGCGCTCTGGCTGGGCGTCTCAGGCCACCTGTTCTCTGGGGACGGCCTGCTCTGCAGGGCCCCTGCATGCTGTGCGGTGGCCTCCTGCCTGGATGGTGGCCGAGGGGCAGACAGGTTGTGGCTGTGGGCAGCAGGGACAGAGGAGCACCACACAAGTCCCTGCTAGGGTTCACAGAGTGAGCGGGGGAGCAAACTGAGCAAACGGCGAGTGACCCAAAAACTTGTTGGGCCAGAGTAGAGCTTCCTTTAGTGTTTGTTCACTGATTTGAAAGACATTGCAAGAGTGAGAGCAAGGAAGAGAGAGACAGAGAGAGATCTTCCCACTGCTGGCTCCTCCCCAGGCGACAGCAACAGCCAGGGCCGGGCCAGGCTGAGGTCGGGAAGCCCCTTCCTGGGCTCTTGTGTGCTGCCTCCCAGGATGCCTTGCAGGAAACCCGATCAGAAGCAGAGCAGCTGGGACTCAGACCAGGCGCTCCGACGTGGGAGGTCAACACATCGGCCCCCAGAGTGAATTTATGACTTCTCAAGTCGGGGGAGGTCGTCCTGGGGTCGGGGTCCCAGGTCCCTGAACATGGAACCTCAGCAACGACAGTCCCTGGCTGTGCCCGGGCCACCCACGGAGGCTGCACCCCGGCTCCCCACCTCTGCCCGCTTTCCCCCAGGGCCTGCCAGCTCCACACTTTTCAGCAGTTCAAATTCACTTTTGAAGACAGAGTTCTGCCTCCCTGGGTTATAAATGTTTATTTGCTGCTTTGCATATGTCGTGGGAGAGCGGGATTTTGCATTTTATCAACTTTTTAATATTCTATGGGAAAATGTAAGACGATGTGAGGAGACGCTTCAATTATGTATAGAAACGAGCCAAGCACACAGCTCGTGCCAGGGTGGTGGCCCTGGGTTTGGCTGTGCTGTGGGATGAAAGTGACACCTCGGCACCACCTGTCGCCCTCGCACCTGCTCGTGACCTGGACTCGCCCTCTGCTGACGGCAGGTGCATCCCTTTAGCAAGAGCGGCAGCGACGCTGTTAGACGCCAGCAATCCAGCTGCTGCTGTTGGGTCTTGGGTCTTTCTTCCCTCCTTTCTACTCATCTCTCTGTTCATCCAGTGAGGAGAGCTCTGCGTGGCCCACTTGTGGCTGTTCACCCCTCATGAAGCCCCTTCTCAAAGGGACCAAGTCTCTTCCGAGGCACAGTGGACTCCGGCCCCTCCTCGCCCACTGATGACTGCACAAGGCTGGACCGAGCCATGTGTCAGTGCAGGTGGCTTGTCTCTGAGGCTGAGCAGGAGTTTCTCAGGTGGACAGGAGGAAGACGACGACCCAGGCAGACGTGGCGGTGGCACACGGGAAGGGAGCTCTGTACAGGGCACAGTGTGTCTGTGGATGAGAGAAAAGCTTCGGCCGCTGCCCCTGGCCATCTGGGCGTGTGCGGCTGCACCAGGGAACATCGGAGTGCCCCTCCCACCCACATCCCTAACTCTTGTTACTGGGAGCTTTCTGGTTGTTTAGCTTTCCCTTGTATCCACAGCACCGACCGAAAGCCCACACAGCGTGAGGGCAGGGCTTCCCAGCCCTGGCTGTAAGGAGGAACACACTCTGCTCTCTGTGAGGCTCGTTCTCAGGTGGGAAGGAAGTGTGGAAGGTGGGGCTGTGGAAGGTGGGTGAGGACCGGGGCTAACCCTGGGCTGCTCGGAGATGTTGACTGAATGCTGCTGTTCCCAGCAATTAAAGCCGTAGATTTGGGTAGGGAATTTTAATTGAAGAAATATAAAATGTTCATCGGTCTAATGTGCATATTAATTCAATATAATGTGAATAAGAAGTCACTGGAGATGCAAGTGAGAAGCAGCCCCTGTAGGGCTGTCGGCACGACTGGCAAGAAAGGCAGACTCTTGTTACCCCGTGGGCACCGGGTCCCCTTTGCAGCAGAACACTTGGGGGCGGCAGGGTGGCCAGCTCGGGCACCCCAAGGCTCGGTGAAGGCCAGTGTCAAGTCACAAAACCCAAGGTGAGGCTAAGAAACCTCAGGAGCTCGAGATGGGCATCGCAGCCCACTCCATGCCAGCACCTTGAAGAGGGAAGGCCACTCTGGCTCACTGCAGCTTCCGACTCAACTGGGGTCTTCTGCCCACAGAGGGTCCGATCGGCACAGCTCGTCCTAATCGTGCAGGAGGACCTGCGCTATGCAGGCCTCTGGGCGCTTCCACTCTCAACGCTTGAAGCAGGAAGGGGTCCCTGGCTGCTGGTCCTGGCTGGATCACCAAGAAGCCCAGCTCAGGAGGCTGCTGGCAGTGGGCACAGGCCCCAGCCCGCTGCTCAGGGGCAGGGGTCGCAGAGCCGCAAGCCCTCGGCTGTCTCCTTTGCATTCTGGATGAGCGGACATTGACTCCCACCGTTCCCCCTGGAGGTGCGGCGACGGGTGACGTGGGCTGGTTGGCGTCTTCGCCCAAGCCCACGGCTTCACTGAAGCAGCCTTTGTTGCATCCGCTTTTTCACGTGAACAGTTGCCAAATAAAGAATATTCAGGTCAGTTTCCAAACACTCCCACCCGTGCATACATCACCCGTTCTTGCCAGCGGGGTGAGCAGGATCATCGCTATTTTAATATCAGCATTTGCCCGCCACGTCTCAAAGCACTGCTTGCGTGGCTCTTTCTGGATGAGCTTAGCCCTCACCCTGTGCTGCTGCACCCCCTGCCCGCCTGGCTCCACGCACACCCGTGCAGCGGACCCTCGACAGGGGCCGCTTCTGCCTCCCTGGCCTCCGACTTTCAGCTTCGGTGCTGCGTTTCCTCTGCATCTGGGAGTTACCCTGGATTTCACGGAGTTTTTTTTCCTGAATATATATCGACCTGTACTGCTTCGCTGAGTTTCCCCCACCATTAAGTTACCTTGAGAGTGCGGAGCACCCTTTTACTGGCTCAGGCACATCACGGGGCCTGAGGGCCCCCTCCATGAAGGAATTGGGTGAGAACCTGCACATCCACAGGAAGGGATCCTACAGGGAAGGGTCAGGACACGAGTCAGCCCCCCCCCCCCCCCGCACCGTGCCCTGCTGCCGCCAAGGGTGAGCGGCTTAACTCACCCTTCGAGGGTCTGCATGTCACCCTGGGTTTTGACCTTTGGACGGGGCTGGCTTCACCGGCCTGCACAGTCCCATAAGAAAGGTCACATGGTTCACTCAACACTCTCTTGTCACGGTTTGCAATTCTTCATAATTTTTCAAAGCAGGGGCACATCCTCATTTCGCACTGGACGTCATGGCTTGATCAGCCGGGGCTGCCGAGGGGGGCTCTGCCCCGGGGGTGCCCCTCTGGCCATCAGGTCACCACCCTTTAACACACCCTCCTGCCCTTACCTTTAATACAAGACGGGTACTGCATTGCCACAAGACTCAGGCTTCCCAGAAACTCAGGGGTGGCTTCCAGCACAGAACATTTCCTGGCCCAGGCAGGGCCCTCACCGATGCCCTTGTGGGCTGCTCGAGTGGATATTTAATTTCAAATCTGTTTTTTTTCCCCATGAGACTGTGCCCTCCCTAAAGGCAAGGACAAGTGTGATACCCCCAGGACCCCTCCGTGGTCACCTCGTGAGTGGGTACCACAAGCCAGAGTCTACTTCAGAGAAGGAGGAACGTGTGCATGAATTAGACAGTAAAAGGAAAATAATTCAGAAGAATAAGAATATCCATTGTGAATTGAAGAGGATGCACATGGAAGGTCTGGCTTGATAGCTCAGGAAGCGTGGTCTGCCAGGGGGGCAGGGGGGCAGAATCAGGTACCCAGCGCATCCTGCTCGGCCCACAGCCCGGGGTAGACCCTCGGGCCACGCGTGACCAACAGCAAACAAGACCAAGTCCACCGCCAAGGAGCGCGAGCTCTTAGAGACTACAGCGATTGGTCTTTCTCTAACTGATCTCTTAGCTGGATGTCACATAATTGCTTTTTCTTGAGGTCTGTGTCTCTTCCATCAAGCAATGAATTCTCTGGGAACCTGCTCTGCATACCACATCACTGAGATTTTGAGATGGAGCCCTCAAGACCATTGCTTGAGGGGAGCTTGAAGGCCCGCCTCCTGGAGACATGGTTAATGTGCCTGCACTCAGCTGATGCTTACCCAGCGCAGGGCTGAGTCAGCGCACACGGGCCATTGTGCAGTGAGTCCTCAGTCCAGCAGGGCAGAACATGAGTCAGCACACACGGGCCATCAGTGCAGTGAGTCCTCTTACCCAGGGCAGGGCATGAGTCAGCACACATGGGCTGTCAGTGCACTGAGTCCTCAATCCAGCAGGGCAGAACATGAGTCAGCAGGGCAGAACATGAGTCAGCACAGTGCAGGCCATCAGTGTAGGGAGTCCTCAGTCCTTACCCAGGGCAGGGCATGAGTCAGCAGTACAGAGCTGAGTCAGCACAGTGCAGGGCTGAGTCAGCACACGCGGGCCATTCTGCAGTGAGTCCTCAGTCCAGCAGGGCAGAACATGAGTCAGCAGTGCAGGGCTGAGTCAGCACACATGGGCCATCAGTGCAGTGAGCCCCCATGAGTGCGCCAGGGTCACACTGAGGGTGGCGAGATTCGGTGACGCCCCCATCGCAACAGCGGTCTCCACTCGGGCTTGTGGGGACTGAGAACGACTTCTTGGGAGAAGCAGCTTCTAACTTCCCTGAAGCCAGGAAAGAGTTGGCCAAAGCGGGCGGATAGAGAGAGCGGTGCTGGGGCCAGAGTGAAGGCCTGGAGATGAGGACGCATCTATTGTATCCCGAAGGCCAGGAGCCGTGGCCAGAGGGCCCCTCGCAGGCTTAAGAGGGGGAGAGACAGGAGGGAGGCGGGCCCGAGGAGGAGGGCCGTGCAGGCCTTGGGAGCAGCTGACTGCTCTGTGCCTGCTGACAGCTGATGGAGCAGTGGCCATTTGCCGGCGGCTCCCCCACAGGCTCCCGAGCATCACGCTGGGACGCCATCTCGCGGGAGCCTCCGGACGCGGCTGGAAAGCACCAGTCTCACCTCCTGACCCCAGCCGCGGCTGTGAGGCTGTGCTCCTCTCGGTGCCACGCGCCTTCATCCGTTTCCTCTCCTGCTCGCAGCTACGTAACCACGTGGGTAACGCTGCTACAGGACGGCGTGCTGAACTACAGACCCATTGTTCTGATAACGCCCTTATTCCAGGGCGTGATGGCCGGGTCCCTGACGCACTAGGGAGGACACTGAGGCCTCGGGACCTCAGCTGCTTTTCTTCTGGTCTTCAGCTCAGCAGAGGGGGAGCTGGCACGGAAGCCCCTTCTGCCATCTGCCCCCAGGCCTGTAACTGCCCAGGGAGCCGCCTCCCACCGCTGCAGGTGTGCACCCGGTCCCTGATTCGCCTCGGAAGGCTGCACGGACGGGCGCTGTCTGTTCACAGCTGAGCTTCCAGAGCACCTGTGTGGTTCTCTCTACTCCTGCAGAATGGGATCCTCCAGCTGGGGGAGGCTGGGGAGTCACCCGCCGCCACCAGCTCTCACCTCCGGCCTGGCCACAGAGGGCTGAGAGGAGAGGGGTGTGAGGTCAGAGAGTGTGACGAGGGAACTGCATGGCGATGCCAGGCAAGAAAGCCCCACTGTTGCCAAGATTTCTGCGTTCTGGGTGGGACCTGGGGATCATAGAAGAAATGTTGGAGAGAGGTCAAGTTCAGCCGCGAGCACCCCAAGCAATGGAGTCCTGCAAAGACGGGCCCTGGGGTCTGCAGGGCCGGCCCCGCCCCGGCCACTGCCTTCCTGGTCCCCTGGAGCTGTCTCTCTCCCCTTGACTGCTGCATGTAAGGAGCTGACAAATCTCTGGAGTCTGAACCCCTCCCAACCTCTCGGGCAGTCCCTGCCCCTCCCGCCCCTCACACCCCCACAGTGCCATGGGTACAGCCACAGTGCAGGGCCCTGGGAAAGTGCCCGGGCCAGGGGTTCCTTCCAGGCTGGGCATCAGCATCCTGGGGGCGTTCACAACACTCATCTCCGGGCTGCCGCCCGCACCTGCTCCTCAGAGCCTAAAGGCCCCTCCCCGGTGCGAGTCAGCCCTGGCTACCATTGGGAACTTGAGAAATTTACCCTGCTCAGGTGGCGGGAGGACTGGGAGAGAGTAAAGTTAGGGTACAAGTGGGGACGTTGATGCAAAGCTTGTTGGAGCCTTTGGCTGGAATGCAGAATTCCTGCCCGAGCCCAGTCTGGATCCACGGAATCCCAAGGCGGAGTCCTGGGGCTGGGCCACCGAGTAACAAGGATGATGGAAAAGCGACTGACAGTGAATCCATGAAAACCACTCCAGTGCATGTGAGGCTTGAGAAGGGTATGGGCCACGCTTATTATGCAAATACTACACACGGATCTCAAAGATGCTGTGCCCCAATCAGCTTGTCTCTGTGTTAAAAATGTCTGCACTTATTTTCATTTTGAAGGCAGAGAGGGTGGGTGTGGAGAAGAGAGAGAGACCTTCCATCTGTTGGTTCACTCCCCAGATGGCCACAACGGCCCCGGACTGGGCCAGGCCGAAGCCAGGAGCCCTGCACTCCATCCTGGCCTCCCACTGTGGGGGCAGAAGCCCAGTGACTTGAGTGGTCAGCACCGTGCGTCAGCAGGAAGCTGGATTCGAAGCAGGGCTGCTGGGACTACAGGCGGGCACGCCAGAGTGGGCCGCAGGGGTCTCAAACAGTGATGCAGCCACCGAGCCCAACGCCTGCCCCACGCTGATTGTTAAATTCCACTTTCTGTGACCTTTTTGAAGTTCACGCATGTGTGCGCGTGTGCACGTGTGTGTTTATGTGTGCATGTGTGTGTGTGCATGCATGCATGTGTGTGTGTGCATGTGTGTGTGGGGGGGGTGCCCTTGCCTGTCCGGGTTCCGCCCGCATCAGCCTCACCCAGAGCTGTTGGGAGATGTGGCTTCCGGAAGCACTGAGGAGCGCTCCAGCTGCTGATATTCCACGGGCAGCCTTGAGCGCAGGGCGAAGCCTCCTGTCTGCACCACTCCCCCCTCTGTCCCCCCGCCCCGCCCTGCTGTGCGTGTGAACGTGGGCTTTGCCGGCCGAGGTCATGGCCTCCATCGGGGCTCCATGTCCAGGGTGAGGCAAAGCTCCCAGGGCCAGGGAGGCTGGGGGTGGTGAAGATGCCTCTCCCCGCCCCAGATCAAGGAAACCTATGCTCACCGACAGATGTGGCCTCCCCTGTGCTGGGGGCCCTGGAGGAGGCTTTGCAATTGGATGGACCCTGGACAAAGCTGCGAGGATAAATGAGCCGGTGCAACATCTGGAAACTCCTGGTTGCCAACTAGCGAGGTCTTTGCAAACACTTTTTCTACAATATGACCTCTTCAGCATGTAATGAGATTAATTTTCCCATTATTTCTAGTTTTTTTTTTTAAATGGTAACACTTTAAGAGTCCAGTCATTATACATTCATTTGGTATGCATGGAAATAGCAGTGATCATAATGAATTCATTTGGTATTCATGCGGTTGTCACATGTGCTTCCATGAAGAAACTATGGTAATGCAGCCTTCCTTCGGCTCGGTGCCTGTTTATGATGCCAACTGGGTCACGTGGTGCGATTTAGCAGGAGGCCCTGTCTTCCACGTACCTGGGGCTTCGTCTCCAGCTCATCTAAGGTGCCTCAGAGAACATTGGGACAGGGGACACCTTGCAGGTGGCACACCGTGTAAGACACCCTGAACTCCTGGCCTCCTGCTGTCTCTCTCCAGCACACCCAGCCGCTTCGTGCACATTGCACACGCCCTCAGTGCCCTCACCCACGCATGGCCAAGCCACAGCACCCTGAGGGCGAGGAAACCAAACTCAGTCAGCGTTGCTCTGCATCCAGCAGGCCTCCGCGGCTTGTCTCCCACAAGGACCTGTGATTCCAGCGTCCAGGTCCTTAGAGACCAGTCCTTATTAACTCGACGCTGACTCTGAACAGTGGTTGTTTGATCCTAGACATTTAAGAGGCTGGCCAGGGTGCTGGCATTGTGCTGTAGAGTGTAAAGCCCACACCTATGATGCCCGCATCCCATACGGGCGCTGGTTCAGGTCCCAGCTGCTCCACTTCCCACATGATTCCCTGCTAATGCAACTGGGAAAGCAGCAGAAGATGGCCCAAGTGCATGGGCCCCTGCACCCCATGGGGTGCCGGAAGAAGCTCCTGGCTCCTGGCTTTGGACTGGCCCAGCCTGGGTGGATGTGGCCATCTGGGGAGTGAACTAGCACATGAAGATTCTCCTCCACCTCTGTCTCCCCCTCTCCCTCTGTAACTCTGACTTTCAAATGAATAAATAAAATCTTAAAAAAAAAATCAACAGAGTGAGGCCGGCCAGGGTGTTTAGGGTCACTGAGGTGAGGGATGGGGCGGCTTTGTATGATCTCGTGTTCGGCTCTGCAGCTGCTCTGCCCTGCTGGGATTTCAGGCGCTCGGCCGTCCTGAGAGGCGGGGATCATTCTTTCTACTTCGTGAGTGAAAACCTGAGGCTCAGGAGAGCTAAGCCCCTTGCCCTGGTCACAGCTGAGCTGGTATTGAAGTGCGCACCTGCTGACCCGAGCCACCCACGTGCCTGCCTGTCTCCCTAGGAAGAGCAGCTGTGCTCTGTTCAGTGAGGAGAAAGCCCAGGTCACCATGGAGAACTGTGCCCCCCCCAGATGCCAGGAGACGCAAGACAGTGGGGGTGTTCTCCACGTGGTCCGGTGGTCCTGCCTGCCTGCCCAGGGGCCAGGAGGTTCCTCTCAGTATGTCTCCTGCACGCCGCGTCCTGGAGAGTTAACAAAGTCCTGTCAAAACACTCGTGCCCAGCAGCATAGGTGAGTAGATGGCAAAGCCACAGGGGCTGGGAACCTTCCGGAAGCACCCTGGGAAGGACCCCGCGCGCGGCACGGCACTCACTGCAACCTTGCATTCGGGTTTTCCCATCCCTAATCAAATGCATTATCATCTGTTTAATTTAATTGCCGTATCAGGTGAAAACTCATCTTTTACTGATACAATTAAAAGACCAGGGAATTGTGTTTTACAACTGGTTGGGTGTCACATTGGCAAAAGTGTGACCATAATTGATGTGGTGCTCGTGTGATCCGATGGGGAGACTGGTGATTTCAATTAGCTTGAGGAGGATTCCCCACTGGAATCTTCTGGCTCCCCAAGGTCAGACAAGCCATGGGCAGCAAGGGTGGCTCTTTGTGCAGGGCATTCGGTGGGAACCAGATGACACTCACAGCCCCAGGAGCAGACGACAGGCGGCCTCCCTCCCCCGAATCACCTGCAGACATTTCACTTGAATTAGCTACAACAAGAACAAACTCAGGCACAATCAGTGTGGATTCACTTAGCACCTTTGCCTTTTAGGCAGGCTGGCGAGTCCTTGAGCCACACCGGGCCGCTGGGATGAGCGCTCCTTCCTCACCTGTGCCTCAGCTCTCGGCCCGGGACACACGCGGGCCACCTCTCCACGCGGCACACGCATTATTAATTTCCTCACAAAATATCGGAACAAGATTTTTCAATTAATTTTTTCCTGTTGTGCTCGCCTCCACCTGACACCGCAGATGTGATGTTGTCGTTTTCACAGCTGGAGACCAACTAAAACGGCCTCTGGGATAATGCGAATATGTCAGGCAGCGAGGACTATGGCATTTAAAGCGAGAGAGCTCCTATATTCAGGCAGAGACTTGCCCTCTCCCCGTGCTCCCTGCCTAGCTGGCTCAGATGAATGTCTGCAGTTTCCTGACCCACCAATTAGTTCCTGAAGGAGCAGGTTGGAAAGCCACCCCGTGTCACGTCCATGGCTAATACCCTCGCTTATGGGCCCTTGACCTCAGCCAGCCAGGCTTCTGGTGTGCATCATGATGAATATCTCCACGCAGGTCTAATTGCAGTTTGTATGCTAATCCTCCCCGGGATAGTCTCTGTCGACTTTGGTGCCATCTCAAACGCTGATCATTCTCTGCCTGCACAATAGAGCTTTGTGTGCGTGTCTGTGCACACACGTGCGTGCCAGTGCACACGTGTGCTGAGTAGCCCCGTGTCATTGCAGGTGGATCTTGGTGGGCAGCCTGTGTATCCCTTGGCACCATATCTTAGCAGATATGGTTCTGTCTGTACCTGTGACTGTCTACGTAACTTCTAAATAAATAGCAAGGAGAAGAAATTGATTCCTGCTGCTAAGTTTGCATTATAAAACAAGGGAGGCCTGTTTGAATTTATTTAAAAATTGAATTTGGCATCCAGTGTTGTGGCACAGCAAGCTAAGCCACTGCCTGAGATGCTGGCATCCCACATGGGCACTGGTTCAAGTCCCAGTTGCTCCATTTCCGATCCAGCTCTCTGCTAATGTGCTTGGGAAAGCAGTGGAAGATGACCCGAGTGTGTGGGTTCCTGTACCCTGTGGGAGGCCTGGCTGAAATCCCTGGCTCTTGGCTTTGGCCTGGCCCAATGCTGGCCATTGCAGCCATTTGGGGAGTGAGCCAGCTGATGGAAGATTCTGTGTGCGTGTGTGTCTGTCTCTCTCTCCCCACAATTCTGCTTTTCAAATAAATGATCTTTAAGCAATAAATCAATTAAAATAAAAATTAAATCTGGTCCCCTCAGTTTATTGTGTAAACGTTTGGCAGTGAGGATGCTGTCCTGGCCACCATGCTGGCGCGGTTTTCTCTGGAAGCGGCTCCTCACCCCGGCCTACTTTCTGCAGCCTCACCCCCAGGCCCCTGCAGGTGGTCTTCCCTGGAAAACGTCTAATTGTGGTTGAGAGAGGTGACAGAGTGTGGGTCCAGGCAGACCTTCTGTTGTGTTCATGATATGGATTCCTGCATCTTTAACTGCCAATCTAAGAAGGTCATCAAGTCAAACTTGAATTATTCAGTTATGGTAATGCATGGAGGGTTAGGGTTAGGGATAGGGGTAGGGGTAGGGGTAAGGGTAGGGGTAGGAGAAGGGGTAAGGGAAGGGGTAGGGGTAGGGGTAGGGGTAGGGGTAGGGGTAGGGGTAGGGGTAGGGGTAGGGTTAGGGCTAGGGCTAGGGTTAGGGTTAGGGCTAGGGTTAGGGTTAGGGCTAGGGCTAGGGTTAGGGTTGGGGTTGGGGTTAGGGTTAGGGCTAGGGTTAGGGCTAGGGTTAGGTTTAGGGTTAGGGTTAGGGCTAGGGTTAGGGTTAGGGCTAGGGTTAGGGTTAGGGTTAGGGCTAGGGCTAGGGTTATGGTTAGGGATAGGGTTAGGGTTTGGGTCCACTTTGAGCAGGAACCCTTCACAGGCATTTTGGCAGGCATTCATTCGTTCAGCAGGTGACCAGAGAGCCCCTAGAGAGCTGCGTGAGTCCTCTCAGGGGTGGAAACTGGGGAGCCTCCCCAGGCCTTGAAGGGTGTCACTGCCTAAAGACATCAAAAGCAGCAGCCGTGTGTGCTGGGAGGCCTTGGGGCCTGTTCTCCAGCAGACTGACACCTTCCAGCAGCTTCCACGTGAGGAGGACACCAGTGTGACCGCCCCATGTGACAAGTGTCGTGTCCTGTGTGTGACCTGCTGAGCGTGAAGACCTCGGATGCCCAGGTCCCCGGCCACTCGCTGCTGCGCTGGGCCGTGCGATCCACAAAGCCCCCTGCACCTGCCATTTGTTACCCAGCCACAGAGAGTTGAGGGCCTCGCATCTCAGGTGCTGTTCCAGGCACGACGGGGAACTAGACAATGTCCAGGCTCCCATTCCCTCTGGTCTGGGGAGACAGAGATGTGTACACAGCAAAATCCTACACGGGGACTTTAGATTGGAAGGTGGGAGAGGGTTTCTCTGTGGATGTGGTTTTCAGGGTGAAACCAAACGGGGTCAAAGACGCAGCTTCACTTCAACCCAAGAGCATTTGTTGACCAAAGACTCCACACCGAGCCGAACATGGAGCAGAGAAAGCTGAGCTGGTGCCTGGTCCAGGGTCTCCCCACGGCAGTAAGCGGGGACCAGATGATAGGGACCAAGTGCTCACTGCTGCGGGGGGCAGAGGAGGGTGCTAAGTGGCAGAATATCATGACTGGGCTGAAGGTTTTAAAATTCCCTCTAGAGTGGAGAAGCCCAGGAAGGCAATACTGCACACGTGACCCACACGGGGCCAGCACAGCCCTCCTGACGGCTCTCTCCTGGGCGCTGAGGATGGGAATTCAGTGCTGTTCTTGGCTCCCTTTCCTGCTGTGTGATGTCTGTCTGTCTGCACAGTGCAGACAAATGGAGGCAGAAGTGGAAAAACAGATGTGTGGAGAGGAGGGAACGAGGACCACCCGAGCCCCTCTCCAGTCCCAGGGCGCCCCATTGCTACAATTTCCTGAATCTGGAACCGGATCCGAGCTTCCTTTCCAAACTCGTGATCTGAGTGAGTTATTGGACTCGAGTATTTGTCACCAGAAGTGAGAGGAGCTTTGCCTGGCGGTGAGGGGGACGCACACGAGGTGCTGAGAAGCAGGGGTTGTGCACGCTGTGAAAGGCAGCTTGCTTATTTTTTAAAAAAGATTTATTTATGTATTTGAGAGCCAGAGCTACACAGAGAGAGAAGGAGAGGCAAAGAGAGAGGGAGAGGGAGATCTTTCATCCACTGATTCGCTCCCCAGATGGCCACAATGGCCGGAGCTGTGCCAATCTGAAGCCAAGAGCCAGGAGCTTCTCCTATGTGGGTGCAGGGGCTCAAAGACTTGGGCCATCTTCCACTGCTTTCCCAGGCCACAGCAGAGAGCTGGATCTGAAGTGGAGCAGCTGGGACTCGAACTGGTGCCCATATGGGATGCCGGCACTGTGGGCAGCAGCTTTACCTGCTACACCACAGCGCTGTTCTTGTCTGTTCTTGGGAAGGCTCAAGCTAGGCCAAGCCCAGACGCCCTGGCTTCCTCCCGTCCCTGGCAATCTGCCCTCCACGCAGTCCTTTAGGATGCTGAAGTGACTGTGACTTTGCTCATCCGACCAATACCACCCAGAGTCAGGGCTGGTGAACCAAGCTGGACAAGGTCCCGCTGGCAAGCGGTGTTGTGTCTCGCCACGAACTCCTGATTTTTGGGCTAGCGTCTGCCTCTGCGATCCATCCGCACTGCTTCCCTTCTGCAGATGGGTTGTGATCTCCTCCATGACCAACGTCTCTGGGGCGCCACGTCTGCCAAGGGCAGGAGTATGCTGTCTTCCTGGCGGCTCCTCCCCGGCTCCGGGACTGGGCTTTGCTGTCCGTGGATGGCTCAGAGCCTCTCACTTCCCAAACAATCCTTTAAGAAAGCTGCTGTTCAAAGAGCCACTGTTCCTCTCACCTTAGGAACGATTACAGACAGCGCCCGCGTCCTCATGAGTCCTGCTTTCTCCTGCTTTCTTTCTCCTAGGACATCGGCTGTTCTCTCCCACGGTTCTCTCAAGGCCAGCGACTGCCGCCCTCGCCCTCCGTTGCAATGCCCAACCCGCTCTTGTTTACTTTGTGGGAAATGCTTTGCTTCCTCTCCCGCCCCCTCAGTCTGGCAGTTCCCTAACAAACTGTTGATCCTGGTGACTCAGCCGCGGAGCACACAGCACCCTTGGGCCGGCCAATCTCTTGCCTTGTGTTTGCCTTTTTGTGTCTCTATACATCAGGCAGAAAATGAAGTCCATCCGAGGGTGCTTGCGCACAAGCGAACTTGCTGTGGGACCCCCGGTCAGGCTGGAATTGTGGTCTGGGGGCTTTTACTCATCTCCACACGACTGGGATTCATCGGCCAGGATCTCTCCCCTTTGGCCTGCACCACTGCAGTCTGGGGCGTCGCCACGGTGGGTCAGCTCCCGCATGGCTGGACGCTGCCGGCTCCACGCTGTGCCTCAGTCTCCCCACTCGACTCGTACTTGCGAGTCTGGAACTTCAATTGGACCTCTCCTTGCTACGTAAATGTGTGCTTTCTCAGTGAATCTATTACCCTGGGAGACTGCTGTTCGCACAAGGGAACTGGAATTGGAATGAGGCGGCCGCCGCCACGCCCACGTCCAGCTCTTCCGGAGCAGGGGCATGGCCGGAGAGGCACAGGTCATCCGTTCCG
The DNA here is from genome assembly GCA_949820135.1 of Sylvilagus floridanus. Classification (NCBI taxonomy): domain Eukaryota; kingdom Metazoa; phylum Chordata; class Mammalia; order Lagomorpha; family Leporidae; genus Sylvilagus; species Sylvilagus floridanus. Next base: position 77,508,069 of record OX463235.1, on the reverse strand, counting down.
TTCATTCTCACCGTGTGCCGTCGGACTTGAGGTGTTTGTGGAGGCCCAGGGAGGCGTTTCTCATTTGCATGCAAGATGTAGCAGATCCAGAAACTCCCGGGAGGAGGTCTGAGCTGATCATGGTGGTGAAAAGGAGGCTCCCGGGCTTTGGTCCGAGAGGGGAACCTGCCTGTCGTTCTGAAGACACTGCTCGGTTAAGAGATGAGCAATGCCCCGTCTCTGGGTCGGGAAGGTTGCTCTTCTCCGTAACCTAGTTGGCACACTGCCCCACCCCCACATCCACAATCCCCACCTCCCAGGGACACGGACAGCCGGGGATCCTGCGTGGGCCACCATGTGCTCCTGGCTTCTGTGAAGGCGAAATCGGCCTTGAGACTGAAGTGCCAGCAAGAGGCTGTGAGTGGAGGAAGCAGCCCAGAGCAGGCGACCACCTGGCGGAGCAGCTCCTGGGGCTTCCCCACGGCCTCCCTATGGGGTTTGGTAAATGCGAGTTATTACTGTGCGGGCAGAAGGCTTGGCTGAGTTTTGGTCGAAAGGCACCAGGAACCCACCTCTTTTCTGTGGTCAGAGGGCGACTTCCACGGGTTGTCATGGTGACTGTCACCTGTCCTAGCAGAGGGGCCATGTGATTTTAACTTTGCTAGTGTGCTGTGATGCCGGGCCAGGCCGTGGTTCATCTGGCTGCTGCGTGCTCGTTCCGGCTGGTTTGTGCCGGTCTCTGCTCAGCTTCCTGATCCTGTGCAGTCTTGGCCCAAACCTTGGTTTTGCTGTCTGGTGTTGGTAGGTGGGGCTGGGGTTGGCCACATTCTACCTCACCAGGACCTTGACAGTGGCAGTGCCCATCCTAACAGCAGCGTCCAAGCCTAACAGGAGAGGCATCAATCCAACTTGCAAACGTCGCAGTCCGGGGCTGAAGCTTGTTTACGACAATCGATTCTTGGCAAAGGAGACCAGGAGTTACTTCCACCCGTGGAATCCCGCCCAGCAGCCATCATTCGAGCTGCAGGGGGCGCTCACGCACAGGCTGCCCTCTCGTGCAGGCCCCAGGTCCAGGCACGGCTGGACACTGCCATCAGCCGTGCGGACGCTCTTCCCAGGATGAAAGGACTTGCCTGGTGTTTGAAGCGTGTGCTTTGCCTAACTGAGGCTAATTAGCCGTGTGATCATCCCATAACCACGCTAAGGTTCCATTCTCTCTCCAGCTTGAGCCGTTCAGTGGGAATTGGCTACCTCTGGCTATCTTTCCCGTGTGTAGTCAACGCCGCACAGACCCATGCTCTCCCCAGGGGTTGATGTGGGAGGCAGGGAGGTGGGACCGTGGGAACTTCAGACAGAGCAGCCCCGGCCGGCCACCTGCCTGCCCCACCCCTCGGCTGCTCCTACACGGTTGAGCCTCACCCTGCTCTGTGCTATGCCAATGGGAAATGTTGCCACGCCCGTGGTCCCTAGACCGGGTCACTTGCAAGCGCTGTGTCGTGTCTCGACTGCACGGACAGACTGAGCCGCACAGTCACGAACGCACCTCCAGCAGCGCATCTAAGGCAGGAAAGCCAAACTGAGCGGCCGGCACTGCAAGGACGCGACCCCTTTAAACTCGCGGCTCCGACCTGGGAGCCGGAGCTGCCGTTCGGTTTTCGTTATTGTCTGAGTTATGTCTCTGATACCTCTAGGTTGCAGCTCTGCTTTCTGTGTCTCTCGCCCTTGGAAACCACGTTTTTGAAGCAAGTGCCGCTTTTACTGAGAATTTACAGCCGTCCCCTGCTCATCGGGGACACCGGTGACCTTGTGTTTGGCAGGGCTGCAAGGTCACCAGGCGCTTACAGCTCAGGACCCGCCCGACTCCAGCCACTCTGGCTGCCAGCCTGGTTCACCATCAAATCCATTTCGTGTTTTCTGTTCTTTCGAGAGGTCTCCCCTGCCTCGGCGATTGTTGCTGTAATTACACAAATGATCTGCTCCACTGTCGCTTCCAGTCCAAGGTGTCATCTAAAATTAAAAATTCATGCAACTTTTAGGCGGGCAGCGCAGACCTCATCTGATTCTACAATGTTTTACTTAACCCTTTTGCACCTCGTGGCTCTGATGTGAGGTGTGGGCCACGCACGGGAGCAGGCAGACACGCGAGCTCACTGGCCGGGTCCCCAGGGCTTGGCTGCCATGTTCTGCTCAAGCTGCCAAAGCACCGCAGAAGGGCGGCCGAGCCACAGGAACACACCGTCCCCGGAGCCCGGAGACGTGACTCGGGGCACCGGGTCTGCGCACTCTTCTCCTTCTTCTTCTTCTTTTAATATTTATTTATTTGAAAGGCATAGTTACAGAGGCAGAGAGACAGAGAGAGAGAGAGAGGTCTTTCATCCACTGGTTCACTTCCCAGATGGCCACAACAGCTGGAGCTGGGCCACTCCGAAGCCAGGAGCCAGGAGCTTCTTCCCGGTCTCCCATGTAGGTGCAGGGGCCCAAGGACGTGAGCCATCTTCTACTGCTTTCCCAGGCCATAGCAGAGAGATGGATTGGAAGTGGAATAGCCGGGACTCGAACCAGTGCCCCTGTGGGATGCTGGGACTACAGGCAGCAGCTTCACTCGCTACGCCCCAGCGCCGGCCCCATAGTGTTTGTCCTCTTCTGAGGCCAGTCTCCGAGGTTTACGGACGTATCTCCTCCCTGTGATTTCAAAGTCTGCTCTGTGTCCACACTTCCTTCCCAGTGAGGACTCTGGTCATATTGGATTGGCTCCACCCTCATGACCTCCTGCTAGCTTACAACGTCTTTAAAGACACCATCTCCAGATGCAATCTAGTTCGGAGGTACTGGGGGCGGGGCTTCAGGGAGTGAATGCTGGGGGCACACAATTCGGCCCACATGGATCCTCCACGGTCGGTGAGAGCGTTCAAGAGGCAAAGTCCCGCAGGGCAGCGCCTATTACCCTATTGTCCGGGAGCCTCTCTCGCGGCGGGTGCAGCCACCCAGGGCACCACTGGGCTCAAGCCTGGGCTGACCCTCCGTGTGTTGGGCTCCAAGTTTCTCGAGCGCCTTAAATAGTTGAAAAGTCGTTGTGAGGCCAAAGCAGTTGCTTTTATGGTGCTTCTCATTCATTTGGTTTTGGAAATACTGAAAGGTTAAATGCACCAGTAAGATGGGTAAAGCCTATTACTACTTTTACTTATTTTTAACTGAAAATGTTTAGATTAATATAGAGCAAATTCATATTAGGGGTCTTTGGTGGATAGCTTTATGCATTGTAACATATATACAGAGCCACAGAACCTGGAAGTCCATGGAAGCAGGAATTGAAAGATAAGCTAATTGTGCCAAACGTATTTGAAATCCATGCATACGGTTTTCACACGTGCATTTTCCGCAGCTCCTCTTCTAACCCACAGCCACCGGCAGGATTCCCAGCGCCTCCGTCTCCCCAGCACCCCTTGTGTTACTCATCTGTATTGGGATTGGAAATGGAGCAGCTGGGACTAGAACCAGCGCCCATATAGGATGCCGGCATCACAGGTGGAGGATAGCCTACTGTGCTACAGCGCTGGCCCCAAATTTAGTATTTTTGTATATGTATATCATGTTGGCTGCAAATAAAGGAGTTTTATTTCTTTTTTCCCTCAATTTGGATGCTTTTTGGTTGCTTTTCTCGTCATATTACACGGGCTAGGACTTCACTAATACATGTTTTGGGTTTGTCCTTTTTCAAAAATGAGAACAAATAAATCTTTAAAAAAAAGGGGGGGAGTGTGGGCCACGCTGTGGTGTACTGGGTAAACCACCACCTGCTGTGCTGGCAACCCATATGGGCGCTGGTTCAAGCCCCTGATGCTCTGCTTCCCATCCAGCTCTCTACTGTGGCCTAGAAAAGCAGTAGAAGACGCCCAAGTCCTTGGGCCCCTGCACCCTCATGGGAGACCTGGAAGAAGCTCCTGGCTTTGGATCAGCGCAGCTCCGGCCATTGCGGCCATCTGGGGAGTGAACCAGTGATGGAAGACCTCGCTCTCTTTCTCTGCCTCTCCTTCTCTCTCTGTGTAACTCTGACTTTCAAATAACTAAATAAATCTTTTTAAAAATGAGGCATTTTTTTTTGGAATATTAAAGAATGTGTCCAAGATCATATGACAGTTGGGTGTCCAAATGGAAGGTGGGGTTCTGGCGAGAGGTTGAAATCCCAGCGCAGCTTCGTCTGCCACACCCCTCCTTCCCAGAGGCTGCGGGCAGAGGAGAAAGGGCGTGGGCTGCACCGTGCAGTTTCTCTCGCACTGTGCAGTCGTGTTGCATTGACCTTGATCACGGAACACACAGCCCCATGCCTCTCTGTTTTAAAGTTGTCTTGGGACCGGCCCTTGCCAGCCAGGAAGATTCTCAGCTGCCATTGTGAGTGCCCAGGCTGGCAGAGACCTCCGAGCGCTTGGAGCGGAGGAGATGGGAGAGAAGGGAAGCCAGGGCAGGACTTTGGCCGTGCTTCTGTGTCCACAGCGGCCTCGGTGTCCACTGCCCGGGACACTGCAGGGCTGGGCGACTCCCCGCACTCACTGCAGCTTCATGCCTCCTTCATAGTCAACACTGCGGGCTGCAACTGCTGAGTGCAGCGAGGGACAGCCAAGCCCTGGCCTGGCCGGGCCTGGCAGGGTCACAGCCGCTCCAGCTGGACACCGGGAGTCCTTGCTAACCTGCGTGGCCCCTACCTGGGCTTTCTGCCTCTGTCTCCATCCCTGGGAAGAGCCCTCCTAGCAGTGATGCGCTCTTCTGGCTTAGGAAAACCCCAGGATGGGGTGCCTGGGGGAGCTTCCTGCAGGGGCACCAGAGGCCTCCTCCCCCACCACACCCCCTGCCTCGCCTGTGTAATGGCACGGAAATCCATTTTACCACCACAGGACAAATCGTCAAAACTTGGTTCTGAAAACCCTTTGAAGGCTGGTGGGACCTTTTTTTTTTTTCCCAAAGCAAAAATAGAGAGAAGGAAGTCCAGCCCCTGAAGCTCCCCCAGCGCCGTGTGTCGTGGGGAAGAGGAAGTGGGAAAAGCCGGAGCCGCACACACCGCCGGCACACATTTCCACTCTCCTGTTTCATCTGGAGGTGTGTGTCCTCAGTGGACTTCGCCTCGAAAGCGTTTGACTGCAGAATTCGCTGACTGTTAGCGCACAGATGTGGCCTGGTCCTTGGCGAGGTGCAGCCGACGGCTCCCGTGGCTGCAGCGGGACTGGTGTTTTGTGCACCCTTTGCGACTTGCTGCTGTCATCCCACGGAGCCCAGCACCCCCGTGCAGGAAGGGGGAGCTTGATTCTGCAGGGAGGCTTTCTGCCGTGCCCTGAACCCGCGCAGACTCTGCTGACCTCTGGCTCTGGCTGCCTCCCCTGCTGCAGGAAACGCGGTGGGAAATAAAGAAAGGAGAGCTGGTGCACTTTCCCACGTCTCAGAAGTTTCAATACCAAATGCACGTGGACTTCGCTTTACTGACTCAGCAAATGACTGAGCAAGGGCTGCTACCTTGTCCAGCCCTGAGCGAGGCTGCGAGATCGGAGTCTCCAGGACCAAGTTCAAAGCCTTTGAGAAACTTGACAATTTGTTGACGTTCCCTAAATGCTGTGGAACTCAAGCGAGGTCTCTGTGAGTGTGAAGCGCAGTTATTAAACCATTGTTTGCCACGACAGTGACAGGAGCAGCTGCCGCTTCGGCGAGCTTTTAGCACCAAAATCAGAAGTGCCAGGATCTGTCTCACACGCTCAGCTCTAACTGGAAGGGAGGAGCACTCACTCCCGGGACTCTGAAGTGGGGGCTCCAACAGCTTCCGGAAGGGCCGGTATTGTGGCCTGGCGGGTAAAGCCGCTGCCCGGGACGCCAGCATCCCCTGTGGGCACCAGTTGGAGTCTCAGCTGCTCCTCTTCCAATCCTGCTCCCTGCTAATGTGCCTGGGAAAGCAGCAGAGGATGGCCCAAGTGCTTGGGCCCCTGCACCCACATGGGAGACCCAGAAGAAGCTCCTGGCTCCTGGCTTCGGATCAGTCCAGCTCTGGCCATTGCAGCTATTTGGGGAGTGAACCAGCAGATGGAAGATCATGCACACACACTCTCTCTCTCTCTCTCTCTCTCTCTCTCTCTCTCTCTCTCTTCTGCCTTTCAAATAAATAAATCTTTTTTTTTAAAGTTGCAGGGAAGACACAAGGACTGCACCTGCCAATGGATTTCAGGGAGGAGGAAGGTTGGGCTGCCCGGTGTTGGGGCTGCTGCTCGGCTTTCTCCAGTCAGCGTCATCTGTTTCTCCCCTGCAAGTTATCAAAGACGCTTAAAACCGGATGTCAGTTTGTACAGGCAGCTGTCTTCCAACCAGATGAAACAGGGACACTCTAGGTCAAATGCACACTGGCAACCTCTTTAGGACGAGCCCGGCTTTTGTTCCTGCAAGAGAAAGAGCAGGTGTGAGTGTGGCTGTGTAGGCTGCAGACTCCGGGATGAGATGACCTGGGGAAGGGCAGCCGGTGCCAGGTAGAGGGAGCTTTTTCCAGGAATCATGAGATCAAGGCCGCACCTTGTTGGACTGCGATGGGCAGAGGCAGTCAAGGCTCAGGAAGTGATGCATTGCATGCGCATGGACTGAGGCCCACGGTACACACGTTTGACCGCACCACTAGATGGCCGCGTGAATTAGCGGCCACCAAAGAGATTGGAAGACTGTGGTCCTCTGGCCTGATTCGCCCTGAATTTGGCTCCACCCATGGCTCAGTTGTAAACCGGAAGAGCCCGCGGTCTGGAGACGGTGACAGCAGCATGCCACCTTGCATGCCACGACGCTGGGGACAGAGATCACCAGCTGTCACGTGGGGAGCTGTGAGCAGCCAGCAGGAGCATGGAAGTTGGCGCCTGCATTTGAAGAGCCAGATCAGGATAGCGATGTACATTATACTCCAATCTAATTTATGATTTGGAAAGAACATCATCAATGAAATGGGTTCTGAAGCTGACATGGTGCAGAGAACTCTGAACTCCCGAGACTCAGAAGGGACAAGCAGGTGCAGGAGCGAGAAGCACCGTGCTGGACACACCATTGGCTGGTGCCTGGGATGAGTGGCGTAACCCCTCTGAGCCTGAAGACGGAGGGCTGCCGGTCCCACAGGTGTGGGGACGCGCTTCCATGAGACGCAAACAACAATGCTTACAGATTTACTCCAACTTCCTCGGCTGAGCAGCGGAGAGCCACGTTGCCCTTCATTCAACTCAGATGTACAAAGAACGGGGTCTTGTTCCAAGCAGCCCCACAGCACTGAAGAGCAGGATTGGTGACCCGCCCCCACCGGGCTGGCAGGTCTGTGAGCGTTGCTTCTGCTCTCAAATGAACATTCCCCGTGAGGAACACAGCCCCGGGTCTCTGCTGTCAAGTTCCCGATGGAAGTCTGTGCCGCCATCTGCAGTGCCTGCCTCCCGTATGGGTGCTGGTTTGTGAGTCTCTGCTGCTCCACTTCCATCCGGCGCCCTGGTAATGCACCTGGGACAGCAGCAGAGGATGATGGCCCAAGTGCTTGGGTCCCTGCACACGCGTGGGAGACCTAGAGCCTCCTGGCTCCTGAATTGGGCCTGGCCCAGCCCTGGCCATTTTGCCCATTTGCAGAGTGAACCAACTAATGGAAGATCTCTCTCTCTCCCCTCTCTCTGTAACTCTGAGTTTCAAATAAGTAAATAAAATTTTAAAAAATGAATAAAATGAGGCCAGATGGAGGATCTACCTCTGTGTCTCCTTCTCTGTGTAATTCTGCCTTTCAAATAAATAAATAAATCTTAGAAAAGAAAAAAGAAATACAGGAACCCCAGCTAAATAGCCAATCTGAAAGTGTTATTCTATTATTATTATTATTATTAATTATTATCATATTATTCTAATAGTGTTATTCTATTCATTTTATACTAAAACACAGACATCAGCCAGCTCTGGGGGTGCATTAATCTCCTGCCAGGCGTTTCATTGAGTGGAATTTTTGTGACTCAATTGAGAGACTTCACGTGAAGAGAACTGGACAGAGCCCCAGAGCGTGGCTCCTTTGCCATGGGCTCACAGGGTGGACAGATCACAGGGAGCAGGCTTGGGTTGACTGGTGCATGTGATGTGCACGCAAAGTGGAGGCGGGGGGTGGCCATCAGGCTGTTGACGGGGTTTGCACAGAGGGGCCTGGCCGAGCTGCATTCCCACCGGAGAGTGGCCGGACCCCTTACTGATGTGCTAATGTGGTTGCAGCCCCCGCTGTCGGTGGAGCCCAGAGTTCTCGCGCCCAGAGTCCCAGCACGTCCAGAGGCAGGAAGCGTGCGACTCACGCGTCCCCTCGCCCATCATCTCTGTGTCACAGACGGCTCGGTGTCGCCCTTCTGTCACATTGGATTTTCAGGCGAGAGCCCCGTGCCTTCCCATGCATCACTGCGCGTGACACTATTGATCTGATATTGACTCTGGCCCTTCGTCCTGGACTGAATTCCAGCAGGTGGCCGGGCGACGCTGTTCTCCCGAGAGGGGCAGCGGAGAAGATGTGCAGGACGCCTCTGAAAACAAACTTGTGACGGTTATTTCTGGGGGCCAGGCGGCCTTTAAGGCGCCGTCCCGGGGATCAGAGGGGCGGAGAGCAGGGGCCGCGGGGGAGCCACAGCCTCGGCTGGCTGTTCACAGGAGTCCCGCCATCCCCTTGCTCCTTCCGTGGCTTGAATCATGGCCGCTTTCCCGGAGTCTGCTCTGCGTCTGCGTCCCCATTCGCCTGTGTGTCTGTGCACTGCAGCAGCTCTAGCTGGCTGGGGGCCCAGTGGAGGGGCTTCTGCCGCCTCCAGCCACCCAAGGGCACAGCAGCTCCCTTCCCAAGCCTACAGTCCTCCCCTCCCTGCCGTGGGCCCTCAGGAATACGACCAGCAGTGCCGTAGTCTTCCTCTTTTAGGTCCTTGTGGAAGTCCTGGTGAACGACAGGTACCCGCTGGACACCTCTGGACCCTGTCAGAGCACAGCCACCTCCCTCACTTTAGCTACCCCCTACTGAGCTAGACAGTGGCTGCTCTGTGGCTTCTTAGGGGCAGAGGGGACGGGGCATGGTGTTAGTCTCCTCTCAGCTGATGGGTTTGCTCCTTCTCAGGGCAGAAGGCTCCGAAGTCACCCAGAGGTCAGCAGTTAGGGACGTCGATGCCACATTGGGCCAAGAGGCAAACCGTGGACAACAGCTTTCTGGGTGCAGGTTGTGATGGTCCGTGTTGCAACCAGACGCATCGCTAAGCAGTCGCGAGCACTGCTAGCAACACTCAGCATGGAAACTCTAGAAATAAGCACCTGATTGCGCTCGGGGGTGGGGGAAGAACAATGCTTACACACAAGGTGCAGTTGGGCACCTACTTTATATTTCCCTGTGTGCTTTTATAGCTAATTAATCATCTGACCATCGACACCAAAAAGCCATAAAACCGTGGAAACCAACAGGAGTTTTCTTTCAGACGAAGGTGTCACGGGCGGGGTGGGGTGGAGCGTGAGCGCCCTGCCGCGCCGTTCCGGGAACACGTCACACAGCCCGCGGGGTCTGCACCCCGCTCTTCTGCAAAACTCGAAGCCGCAGCGGAAGTCTCTTGTGATTCGAACCCGGCTGCCAGTTACTCTGTCATGTTAGTGAAAGAATCCGGGAATCTATGAGTTTTCATGCCAATAAGGACAAGGTTTGGTGAGGGCGGAGAAGGTTACCCTGCCCTTAAAGCATGAAATAGCCCTCGTAGCAGGCGCCGCGGCTCACTAGGCTAATCCTCCGCCTGCAGCGCCAGCACCCCGGGTTCTAGTCCCGGCTGCCCCTCTTCCAGGCCAGCCCTCTGCTGTGGCCCGGGAGTGCAGTGGAGGATGGCCCAGGTGCTTGGGCCCTGCACCCCATGGGAGACCAGGAGAAGCACCTGGCTCCTGGCCATTTGGGGGCTGAACCAACGGAAGAAAGCCCTTTCTCTCTGTCTCTCTCTCTCACTGTCTAACTCTGCCTGTCACAAAAAAAAAGAAAGAAAGAAAGAAAGAAAGAAAGAAAGAAAGAAAGAAAGAAAGAAAGAAAGAAAGAAAGAGCCCTCGTGCTGCCCAGCAAGTGACAAGGCAGGGCCCCGAGGCTCTGCGGTGCCTTTGGTCTTTCCCAGGGGCTCCGTCCCAGTCCTCCAGGGCACCCTCTGTCCTCTCTGTCTCAGGCATGCCAGGCCCTGCAGCCTGAGTTAACCCCTTCTTTCTCACCCGGGACTCAAGCCCGCAGCCCCTCCCAAATCCTGCTAAGGCCGTTTCTTGCTCGCTCCGTGCTCTCCTCTCTCCACTGCCGCCAGCATAGCCTGTCTACAGGACCGCGTCACAGCCGGCACCCGCTCACCCGCTCACGGCGGTGCCTTCTGGCATCTGAAGTCAAGAGCAAGCTTTCCCGGGGCTCCTGGTGCAGCCCCGACTGGGCCAGCCACACCAGGACCCGTTCTCCCGTCTGAGGGCCTGGCCACGCCCTGCACCTGCAGAGCCTCCTCTTCCTGGTCTCTGTTCCTGCCCCAGGGGTGCCCCTGCGTCACCTACGATGGCTTCCAGAGGCACGGAGGACAGCGGCTGAGAGAGCCAGTGCTCGAGCCGAGCACCGGGGCTTTGGTTCACACACTGGTTGCACGGTCAGCAGCAGTGAGGGCTCCCCGTGCGTAATTACCGCGGCGTCTTCCCAGTGGCCGAGATGGCTCCGGAGTCGGCAGAGCCTCGGCTGGGAGGGAGACCTGGAGGGAACTGAGGACACCGACCCGGGCTGCTCCCAGGAGGCTCGTGGCTGCCTGGCCACCTCCGCACAGCCTCCACGTCACCTTTTTGCTTACGTCCATTTGGAGCTTGGCTCCAGGTGGCAGATGGTGGAGGCGGTCCTTCTCCTCGTCACTCCAACTGGATTAAAACTCCCGAGGTCCAAAGACGTCTGTGCCACCTGTTTATGCTCCCAGCAATGGGCACTGAGGGAAGTTTCCCATCACGGGTGGGGCTGGATTTCCCAGGAAGTCGGGTCGAGCATCCAGACCTGTAGCGTCCAGTGTGAGCCTTCACCCAGTGGCCGGAAGACATTCCTCAACCTGGACTCCTGGCCAGCCTGTGAAAACCTTCCTGCCTCCCCCATAATCTGGGATTAGAGATTGTACTTTTCATATGCAAAAGATGACCCTGCAGTCCCGGGAGACTGAGCCTTCACAGGGGTTTGCCACCAGGCCTGAGAGCTGGCCACTTCCTTTGGCCTGAATTGAGTCAATTTCTTCCAAATTGAAGAAGCAGTTGTGCATGTAGATATAGTCTGTGATGGTGAATTTAATCAAATCCAAATGTCACATCTTTAGGGATTCAAACCACCACCAATTTTATCTTTACTGCCAATTCAAGACCTGAATACATTTTTAAAAAAATGAGGAGTCTCAGTCAGCCTCTCCTGCTTGTTGTCGGTATCTGAGAAGCCAGGTCCGCCCACCCCAGGCTCCGAAGGCTGCAGGAACAGAGGGCTCCGCCTTCACCAGGGCCCACGTCTTGCCTGGGCTGGCAGCAAGGTGCTGGAGAGAGGGGGAGCACGCCCAGCGACCCCCGTGGGTTCACCACAGCTTTAAGGGGCTTAGTTAATTCACACTCTTAACCGTCTAATCCTTCAGCCTGACCCAGTAATAAACGAGAGTGTGCCGAGCCCTCTCTGAGGGGAAGGCTCATCTGCATAGGTAATGCAGCTGTCGCAGGGCACGGGGTTTCGTTCACAGTGCACAGGAGAGGAAATTGTGCTAATGGGTTGATGGGGCATGGAAGGAGTGGAGTTACTGCTCATGGCTGAGTCCTTCCTGTAGCTCACCCGAGACAGCAGGGACACCCAGCGCCGGCCGCCCTTCCCGCCCTGGAGGGAGCAGACGGACAGCTTCGAACTTGGGGTCTCGCTCCTCGGGGGCCAGCGTGGCCCCGTGTCAGCTGCCGTGGGCATCCCATAGCACAAAGGCACTTCAGATTGTTCGTGGAAATGGAATCCAAAGATAAGCTTATGTTGAATCCATGTGTGGGGTTTCACTGTATGCGTTTTCCATGACCTCTTTGTACACGCAGATTTAAACTTCTTTTTTTTTTTTTGGACAGGCAGAGTGGACAGTGAGAGAGGGAGACAGAGAGAAAGGTCTTCCTTTGCCGTTGGTTCACCCTCCAATGGCCGCCGTGGCCGGTGCGCTGAGACGGCCGCACTGTGCTGATCCGATGGCAGGAACCAGATGCTTCTCCTGGTCTCCCATGGGGTGCAGGGCCCAAGCACCTGGGCCATCCTCCACTGCCCTCCCTGGCCACAGCAGAGAGCTGGCCTGGAAGAGGGGCAACCGGGACAGAATCCAGTGCCCCGACTGGGACTAGAATCCGGGGTGCCGGTGCCACAAGGTGGAGGATTAGCCTAGTGAGCCACGGTGCTGGCCAAAATAAACTTCTTTTAATTCCATTTTCCACAAACTTAAAAACAAAAGTGCTGGACTTACATGAGAGGCCGAGAGAGGGGAGAGAGCCAGCTCCCGCCCGCTGGCCCGCACTCCTAACACCCAGCACAGCCAGGGCCCATTTGAAGCCAGGAGCGGGGAGCGCAGCTCGGGTCTCCCATATGGGTGGCTTCCAGGGCCTGCATCAGCAAGGGGCTGGAATTTGGGACTGGGAGAGAACCAGGCCCCCCAGACTGGGGTGTGGGTGTCCCGGCGGGCGCCCTGACTGCCCCAGGAACCTGCTGGAGTCTCCTCGGGCACAGCCCACTCTTGCCGCTCTGCCTACCACACCTGCCCGGCCCTTCCGAGTCCAGCGCCTTTATCCAACCGCAGCGCCGTGCACACGCGGTCCCCACGTCCAGCGCTCACCCACTAGCACCATCTTCCTTTTTTGTGTTTTAAAGACAACGCCTCCACAGTGTGCGGCAAGCAACACAATCTTTTCTGCCTCCAGGATTTGTCGTCCCTAAATGAACTAGATGTGGTGTGCAATGGAATTACTAGATTGGTATTAAATCGCAGCTCGGGGACTCATCAGTGTGTGACACTAGCTGCTTCCCACTTGCTTTGTTTATCACAGAGAAGGGAACTGAATTAGCATAAGATGCTACGAAGTAGTAAAAAGGATTTTTAGCACCCTATCTGTTCGACCTCCTGTTGACCTGGTCTAATTCGTATTCTCTCTGGGACGTCTTAACAGATCATTTTCCTTGTTAAAATTGGGTCAGATTAGAGAATTACGACCCCCATTTATCCTGCTCAGAAGACAGTCATTTCTGCTTCTGGGGGAATAACCCTATCTTCGCTGGGATCTTCCTTGTTAAATAAAAACACGTGCTGCGCTTTGCCCCTGCTACTGCCCGCTGGGGCGCTGCCTCCTGCAGCCATGATTGCCGGCGGACGAGTGTTTACCCAGCAGGGTCTTTCTAAGCCCCCGGGAATGGTATTGGCCATTCATAAATTGCTTATTGATCAGCTGCAACTGGAAATTAGATCGGAACCTTTGAGAGGAATTATTAGACTTTGAGTAACATTTGCCCTGGCACATTCAGAGGTCCGAGTACAACACTCACCTCCACGAGGCGCCTGATGAATGGCCGCTGTTTATGCAAAGCGCCGGGAAGTGGAAACGCCAGGCCTGACGGACACGGCTGCTCCACAGGGAGCCCCACCCTCCCGCGGCCCCCGGCCCCGTCTCAGCGCAGCTCTCCCCAGTGTCACCAGGGGCCTTTTTCAGGCAAGAGATTAGATTGGATCCAAAAAGGTACTCACAGGCATGATTTATGACCTGCTTCATGTTCAGACGCTGGGTAATTTTATAATTGATGCAGTGTTTTAGCCTCTGATTTTTTCTATAAAATGCAAATAGAGTCATTTCCCCGCTGGTTGTTTACACTCACACACACACACACACGCACACGTGCACACATACATGCTCACACATGCACATGCTCACACACAGGCACACTCACATACACGCTCACACATGCACACACACACACACAAGGCTGCAGTAAAAATAAAGCCCTCCGAGGACATTCTCTGTGAGGATGCAGAGCGTCCTGCCTAGGACACGGGGACAGGTGTGTGTGCAGGCAGGCGACACGAGATGCCACCCAGAGCACATCTCTCCAGTACTCCTTTAAAAAGAAAAAAAGCGCATTGCAGCCAAAGCTCCATGGAGCCCCAAACTGATTAATTGCAATGCCAAACAGCTTTATTCTGCTTAATAAGAAATTAGATCACAATGGGGATTTGCAAAAATTACCTTGAAATGTTTGTGTGTTTGAATGATTGAACAATTTGTGCTAAAAATTACGTTCCCTGGGTTTGAATCCTGGGCTGTGCACCAAATGTGTGCTGGGCTGATCAGTATTCCAGAGAGAAAACCCTCTAGGCCCCTGGCCTGGGCCAACGGGGCTGCGGCGGGCTTTCCCGTGGCCAAGGGTCTGCCGATGGCCCCGTTGTCCACCCGTTTGGATGGACAACTTAACAGTTAATAAGGAATTAATTAAATCTTAATACGCACTCTTGGACAGACCCAGGGCCTGGGACGGCATCGTTTAATTATTCACAAACGCTCTCTGTTATACATGCCGTTTGCTGGGCCGGTGTCAAAGAGAATGCCCAGCCCATTAAAACCCGTGTGCTTTGAATGCAGCCACAGTCGGCATTCGAGGGAGCCCACTCGGTTTCATTAGAAGGAAAAAAAAAAAAAACAGCCTCGTGCGCTGCTCCTTGAAAAACTTCTGAAAATCTTTTAAGTCAACCTTGTGTTTCAGTCAACAGGGAAGGTTTGACCCCTCACCTTTCAACAACCACCCGTTTCATTATTTATCTGAGGGAATCAGAGAGTTTTAGTTCTCTCACAAAAGTCCCTGACACCGGGATATTTTTAATAGCTGAGATTTTTCATTCTTGTCACCAGGCCTTTTGAAACACAGGTATTTTCATAGTGCACGTAGCTAACGAGTGAAACTTCAGAATCCAACCTTTGCTGTAAAAACGGCGCACGGCCCGCCGAAGCCCACCAGTGAGGACATGAAAATTAATTATTGAGCCCCTGTTTTATCCTCCTGGTCTGTTTGATATCCTCTCGCACAGAAGGAGTCAGACAATTAAATTACTCCTCCCTCTGCCGAGGCACCGCGCTGCCCGCACCTCGCCTTCCACTCTGGGGGCCCCAAGCCTTCTGTTTGCCGAGCGGAGCTGGTGGGCGAAACGGGAGGCAGAGAGGGTCCGTTCTCCCCCATAGACGCTTCCTAGAAAGCCTCCCTTGGCCCCCCCACCCCCGCGCGCCCAGGGTCCCCTAGCCCCCATCCCTCCTCCGTGGCAGTTCCTTCCAGCGCCGGCTGCACCCTTGTGTCGCCAGGGGCACAGATCCCAGCAGGGAGAAGTCAGAGGCTGTGTCCCCACGCCGTCCACCCCGCCTGGGAGGTGGCTCTGCTGTCAGGCCGCACACTCCTCTTGTTTCCAAACAGATAAATAGACGGACCCTCCTAACCACTAGTGAAGTTAGTGCAATCAATTAATTTGTTTTATGGAACGATAAAGCTGTCACTCTCTAAACTCTGGTGGTTATGGCCAAAGCCGGGGCAGGCTTTCGAGCACATCGGATTCCACGTGTGCAAAGTAGAATGTGTGTGTGTGTGTGTGTGTGTGTGTGTGCATGTGTGCACACATCTGTGTGCCTGTGCGTATGTATGTGTGTGCATGTGTGCACACCCGCGTGTGTCTGTGTGTGCATGTGTGTGCCTGTGCGTATGCATGTGTGCACACATGCGTATGTGGTCAGTTTGGGTCCTGGTGATTTTGTTTCGCTTGAGCAGATGAGAGATGGCTGGCTTAGGCTCGGCACAGAGCCACTGGTGTCGCCCCAGCTTGGGCACACGCACTGCTCTGCTAGGCACTGGAGGGCGGGGCTTGCTGTAGGGAGTGTGTGTCTGCAGAGCTGGGGGAGGGATTGTGTTGGGTGCTCAGGTCCCTACTGGGAAGTGGCACAGGACTTGTGCAGAACCCACGTGATCCTCCGGGATTTCAGCTGTCTGCAGCGTCCCTGCAACACCAATGCCATGTGGAAGCGGAGCGGGTAGTAGCTGCTGAGACAATAGCAGGAGAAATCCTGTGCGCAGCTCGCAGATGGGATCTGGGCATCTTCTCCTTGCTTGTTCCAATCCCGCGCCCTCTGGGAGTCTGCAATCCCTCCAATCGTGAGGACCCAGGCCAGCGAGACGTCCTCGCTCGCACGGCTCTGCAGGGAGCTCAGCGCCAGGCCCCAGGCTGGAGGGCGGAGGTCAGAGCCCAGCCTCCTCGGCACTGAGGTGGCCGCCCGTGGGTGAGAGGAGGCTGACCACGCTGGCTGGAAACCCACGTTCTTAGTCACTCAGCAGGACTTCCTAATAGCTCAGAAAGTCCAGTTCACTTGAAGCTGCTCCGCCCACACTGGGCAGCCGGTTTCTCAGGGAACATTCGGGACCAGTGACCGCACTCGTGCTAGTTCGGACTGGACTTCATCAGCAAGAGCGTTGCAGTCCAGCAGGAGGCGTGCGCCTGAACCAGGGCTCCCAGGGTGCCCTTCCTCACGCAGCCCGAGTTTCCTGCAACACACCCACCACTATTCACAACTTCTGTGTGCACACACGTGTGCACGCTTGCCCCACACGGGCTCAGCATTCCCTCTCTCTTCCGACCCTGGCGTTGCACACGCAGACTGGTATCCCCCGTCAGGGGCACAGAGCGGTCGGAGGCAGACCCTGGCTTCAGTCCACAGTGGGCTGTCCACCTCTGATGGCCACGCGGAGATCCACAAGGAGCAGAGCCCAAGGGCTGCCAACAGCACCCTGATGCCCGTGCTTACTGCCCCGCCCCCAGCGCAGCCCCTGTGCGGGCACAAGGCAGAGGCCTGGCCAGGGCCGGCTTTGGAAGCAGACCTGAGGGCGAAGCAACCGTCCAGCGAGGCCGGCTGTCGGGAGTGAAGCAGCAGAGATGCCTGGCTTTGGGGGTTAGAATGGCTTCAATCCAGCACCCCCTGCACCTCCTCTTGTCCCGACCCCTTGTGGCCTGGGAGTGGGAGGCCTGGTTCCCTGAGGTTGTCTCTGTGCACCCCAAGAGCAGGTCGAAAGCCCCACCCTCAGCTCAGCAACTGGGACTGGGACTCACTTCTCCAAGGATGAGACCTGCAGTCTCTCAGCTGGTTCCTGACCACACAGGGAGAGGCAGAAAGAGAACCAAACTGGAGGAGAACCCGGGACTCTGGGCCTGGTGGTGGCACCTTATGATCCTGCTGGACATTTACCACAGCCCCAGATGGGGGTGACACTGCCCCACAGAGAGCGGCAGTCACCACTCGGGGTTTGCAGGCACGCGTGGAGCCAGGATGCACCTGCCTACCTGCCTCCTGCTGCACATGCTATCTGAGGAAGACAAGCCCTGGGGTCCGCTTGGCTACACAGCACTGCCCACCTCCTCGGTGCTCAGCAGAGCCTGGCCAAGCCCTCACCTGGGTGCCCTTGCTCATGCAGCCCGAGTTTCCTGCAACACACCCACCACTATTCACAACTTCAGTGTGCATACACGTGTGCACGCTTGCCCCTCACGGGCACCTACACCCCACATGCATGTGCACCCACACTGTCATCCACGAAAGAAATCCAAGCACACCCACACACACGCACTCACGCAGATACAACACGCCTCCACAGGCGCACACACTCAGACCTTGCTCTCACTCATGCGCTCACAAACACACAGGAAAACACGTGTGTGCACGCACCCACTGTCATATAGGCCTGTGTCACACGACTGTGTGTTCACTTGCTTCACGACTCCCTGTCCCCCAGCTGCAGGCACAGGGGGCACAGTGCTGGCACCTGGACTTAGTGGCCCCGCGAGTGAGGCTGTCTGTGCACCGTGGCTTTAGGTGCAGAGGGGAGGGGAGGGAGAGGTGGTGACCCCAGCCTGGGCCCTGGCGGTCTGTAGGTCCCGAGGGCTGTGCTGCCCGTGCGGGGTCAGGACCTGCAGACCCAGTGCTGAGGTCCAAGCTCTCTGGGCCCTTCTTGCCCAGCCCTCACTCTCGGCTCACCCTCCCGCTGCCCCGTCTCTGCAGGAGAAACAAGAGAGGACGGGAAGGAAAGGAGAAGGCCGGGGAAACAACTCAGCTGCAGCCTCCTGCTGTCGCCCCACGCCACACGCACACAGGTGTCTGCCCACACCGGCACACACACGCATGCATGCACACACACGCTTCCGTCCTCCGGGGCTGAGCTGAAGAGAGACTAATCCCCCTTCCCTCTGCTGCTTCTGCAAAGGCGGGGGGGCCTTCCCAGGGACTCCAGGGCTCCTGCTCAGACGACTGGGAGACTGTCCTGTGCAAGAATCCTTCGTACTCGGGGAACACGTGAGCTCTGAATCGTGACCCCGGACAGCACAGTGGAGGGGGGAGACCTGCCTTCTCTGGCTTGCTCCTCCCCTGTTCTGGCCTCTGTCCCTGCCTCGGAAGAGGAGCTCCGGTCTCCGGCTGCCTTCCTGCTCAGGGCAGAGTAAGAAGCAGGTGAGCTGCTGCTCCAGCCCTGTGTACCCTCTAAGCCCCAAGGGAAGGGGTGGCCAGTGCCCCGGTCTTATCTTGGCTGCACCTGCAGGATGCCAGGTGCCTGGAACAGACCTCTCTGTGGTGTAGCTCCATGGCCTCTCCCACGAGAGAGAGAAAGCTGCTGGTGTCACCGGGAGAGGGGTCAGAGTTCGCGGGGGGAGTCCTCGCCCCAGCATTGCCTGTGCTGTCACTGCACTCAGGACACTGGCGAGCTGGCCAGGCAGGCTAAGCACAAGTCCTCAACCTGTGGCAGGGCAACGTGTGGCCAAGCCCTGGGGCCCACAGGAAAGGGTTCAAGCCACCTGGCCAGCGCAGCGAGCTGCTTCAAAAGGAGCTTGCTGGTGCATAAGAGGACCACAGAGGCACTGCTGGTTATAGGGCATTTTACACATTAATGGTGAATTTGACCCAAAGGGTCCACGTTGGGAGCAAAGCAAAAGAGATCCAGACCCAGTCCCACCAGCCTTCTGCTCATCACAGTGAGTGTGGGCACCAAACGTCCTGAGAGGTCAGTGGCGCCCCTCCCCTGGCATGGAGAAATCAGCCTAACCTTGACCAAGCCCAAGGCAGGAGCAACCAGGTGCACTTCCAGGCTGGTTCGAGGCAGACAAGGGCACAGCTCAGCAGCTGCACTGCCGATCCAGAGGCCACAGGTCCCGAGCCAGCTGCGCAAGCTGCGACCCTACACACAGTGGGATCCTACACTCACTGGGGTCCTGCACACGCTGGGATCCTACACTCACTGGGGTCCTGCACACGCTGGGATCCTACACTCACTGGGGTCCTGCACACGCTGGGATCCTACACTCACTGGGGTCCTGCACACGCTGGGATCCTACACTCACTGGGGTCCTGCACACGCTGGGATCCTACACTCACTGGGGTCCTGCATACGCTGGGATCCTACACTCACTGGGGTCCTGCATACGCTGGGATCCTACACTCACTGAGGTCCTGCACACGCTGGGATCCTACACTCACTGGGGTCCTGCACACGCTGGGGTCCTACAGAAGCTTGGACCCTACACCGTCCTGCTGCCCAGGGCCGCAGCCCCTTCCCTGGGATGCTACACTTCTACCTCGACTGAACATGGCGCTCAGGCAGCACACCTGCTGGCTTAGTGGTCGTGCACAGCGCTTCCCATAGTCTCGCCAAAGCTTAATGAACACGTGTGACTTCCCCAAAGCAAGCGCTTTTCAGTGAGCCTGGTATTGCTCCCAGCTTGGTCAACCCCAGTAAGCTTTCTGTTGAAGCTCGGAGTGTGGGCTGTGCATTTGCTTTGGCACAGCACTAGACAAGGAAGCGGGATTTCTGCCTGCTTATGCGGGGAGCCGGCTCCTGGAGCCCATGGCAGGATGGCCGGGTTGGGAAACCCGCAGCCTTGCAGGAGGCGTTTGGTGCAGCAGGGAGGAGACTCTGTTCGGGATCCCTCATCACACACCAAGTGCGGGCGGCCTGGTGCTGGCTCCACTCCTGATTCCAGCTGCCTGCAGGTGCACACACGCCCTGGGAGGCAGCAGGGATGGATCCCTGCCGTCCGTGTGCGAAAACCAGGCTGAGCGCCCGACTCCCGGCCCTGGCCCAGCCCAGCCCTCGCTGCTGTGGGCCATTTGGGGAGTGGGCCAACGGATGGGACGTCTGTGTCTCTGTCTCTGTCTCGCGCTCTCTCCAGGTCTCTCTGCCTTTCAAATAAAGAAAAACATCACACCCCTGAGGGTGTTGTCTCCCACGGCTCCTCTGCAGGTGCCCCTTGCCGGGTGTTCCCAGGCACACGCCGCCTTCCACAGGCTGGGAAGAAGTCAGCTCCACCCCAGCAGGAACGTGAGTGTCAGGAAGAACGACTTGACAGCTGCGCTTTTCTGCGGGAAACGTTGGGTTTCTGCACATTTGTCCCCGGGTCCAGGACTTTACTTAAATTAATCAGGAAAATGACACCCAAATAAGGTGTGGGTGCAGGTCACCCCCTCTTAGGGGTGTGTGTGTGGGTGCAGGTCACCCCCTCTAAGGCGTATGTGTGTGGATGTGTGGGTGCAGGTCACCCCCCTTAGGGGTGTGTGTGGGGGGGTGCTGGTCACCCCCTCTAAGGTGTATGTGTGTGGATGTGTGGGTGCAGGTCACCCCCTCTTAGGGGTGTGTGTGTGTGGGTGCTGGTCACCCCCTCTAAGGTGTGTGTGTGTGGATGTGTGGGTGCTGGCCATCCCATCTTGTGTCAAGGTACAGGTCATCCATTTATTTTTTAAATATTTTTTTTTATTTGAAAGAGTTAGAGAGAGGTAGAGCCAGAGAGAGACAGAGAGAGGTCTTCCGTCCACTGGTTCACTCCCCAAATGACTGCAACGGCCAGAGCTGAGCCAATCCAAATTCGGGAGCTTCTTCCGGGTTTCCCACATGGTGCAGGGCCCAAGGACTCGGGCATCTTCTACTGGTCTCCCAGGCCACAGCAGAGAGCTGGAGCAGAAGTGGAGCAGCTGGGACAGGAACCAGCGCCCATGTGGAATGCCGGCGTTCCAGGCTGCGGCTTTAACCCGCTGCCCCAGGTCAATCATTTTGCACAGTGCAGCCAGGCAGGTAGCCCAGGGTCTTGCTCCTTCCTAGACAGCCTGGAGCCCACGGAGTCTCTCCCCTGGGTCCAGGGTCCTCTCACTGAGGTGACAGGTCCTGGGCGAGAGGACTCTTGCTGATAGAAATATCAGGAAGTAGGTGATGGAACAAATTGAGAAATTAAATTGCAATGAATTGCCGTGGCCAGATGGTATTCATCTGAGAGTTATACAGGAGCAGAAGACTGAGGTAGCTGAGCAACAAATGCATATATATCATTTAGCCTTTAAATTGGCCACGGTCACCACACATCCACCAGCAGTGGAGCCGGCACCATGGTGGAGGCCCAGGCTGGTCGGCATGGGAGCCTTGTCAGGGGCTGTGGCTGGTTCCCCTCACCCACGGCGCATGCAGGAAAGCCCCTGAGTGTGTGTTAATAACTTGGAAGAGAGGGTGAATGTTTGTGTGGAAGCCAAGCCAGACTGTTTATGTTAGGAAGAGAGAACAAAGCCAACAGTGACTTGGCAACCCTGCAGCAGTCCCTAGGGTGGGGAGCCTCTGCCACGGGAACCCAGAGGCCCGGAGCAGCCAGGGACGGGGTCAGACTCGGCCTTGCTGGGCTCCGTGGCCCCCAGCCCGTGGCCTGCACTGAGTTCTTCCTCGTGCTGTAGAGCGCTCGCACATCCCGGTCTAGTCTAAAAAAACAAGCACCAGAAATCACCCTTAAACGAGAAACGGGGTGGGAATTACTCCAACGATATGCCAAAAGTACTTAGAAATCAGAATGGATCCCTGAATATTCCACCTGATAAATGAGCAAAGAACATAAATAATTTACCAAAGAGAAAACAGAGATCATTAATAAGCAGGAGAGAGAATCCACGGTCTCGACTAGATACAAAAACGCAAACGTAAACAAATTTTAAAGTACGATTTCCTTCCGGTGATTCTCGCAAAACACTGAGGACAGTCACTGACCCTCACGGTCTATCCAGGGTAAGGGGGCATCCCGTGCCCGCCGTACGTGCGCTGCGGCTCACATGGGGTGGAAAGTACCTGCAGTATCATGGATGGTCCGGTCAGGAAGAGTGGTCTGTCCAGGCGTTCCCATGGCAGCCGGCCATCAAAAGTGCCAAGTGAAAACTCGGGCTACAAATGACAGGCAGTAGACGGTCCTGAAGGAAATAGACCGAAGGGTTAGGGGTGGCTGTCTCCGTGGCCCGTTGTGGAGGTGAGCTCTGGTTTCCTGAGCCCCCCCCCCCCCCAGCCCGCTCAGCGTGGTGCCCAGGGAACCGATCTGATCAACTCCCAGGCCTTGGTTTGCTACTTCTGGAAGCAGAGGACTCCGTGGGCTGCACGAGGGAGGGGCTTCGCTCTGAGAGATGAAGCAGCTCAAGTGGGCCCGGAGCTCAGCTGTCGCGCCCGATCGCAGGGCTGTGTGGGTGCACAGACGTGTGTGTGTTTGGTTTCTGCTCTCGTGTCCCACATGCGTGTGGAAGACCAGGAACCTGCACAGCTCGCTCGCCACGTCATGCACATCAGCCCCCTCCTCTTTGCTGGATGTGGAGGCTGAGGCTTAGCAAGAACGTGATTGGCTGGGCTTCCCTCGCAGGGCTCCGCCCTAGCACAGGTGGCCAGGATTCCAGGTGTGACCGCCAGACCCTGTCCTTAATCCCTGGGACACCAGGAGCTCTGAGCGCCTCCCGGA